>JAASGW010000699.1:0-15128 GCA_023334395.1 Phytopythium sindhum | reverse complement strand
TGCGGTCGATCCACTGACACTGCTAAAGACACGACATGTGTGTACGGGCAGGTCTTCGAGCACGCGCTACCGTTGTACGCGGCGCGAGTGAAGGCCGTCGTCATCACGCGTTACTGCGACGCTGAGGTGGCGACGCACTAGACACTCGGCAACTAGCCACTGTCGCTTAATGATACAAGCGGTGAAGACTAACACCCTAGGTGTCCCCACGATGATGAACATGACGTAGTTTGGCTCGTGTCGGCTTGACCTCGTAGACGAGTAGTCATCTTTACAGTACTGATATTTTGGTACTTGATCAGTTGATACTCGTGTCATGACATCCGACCTGATCACGTTTCCGAAAGGTACTATGTTTATATATGCACGTTTCAGCAACGCACAATGTTTAGACGTTATACTTTCTAAAACATACAGCATATAAACTTACACCAACATTCAGTTTAACAATCGCAGATACCGTGTACGTTAGCATGCGTTGGTGTACGTTTCCGAAACGTACAAAGTAAACGTACGTTGATAAACGTTTTTGACACGTGCAGTTCTTATCGGCATCATCAGTGATGCAGTACGCTTCTCACCAAAAGACCGAGGACTAGACGATGACGACCGCGACGCTCCCGACGACTCCTGACGCCGCCATGGACGCACCGCTGCTCCTTCAGGACGACGAGGACCCGACGGAGCTTCTCCTTGAGCGTGCGTCCTCTCCTCCGGCCTCTTCCGGCGCCTCCGAGACGCCGTCGCTCGCCGACAAGCGCGAGCATGAGCGCGCACTGGCCGCCAAGCGCCGCCGTGCCTACAACGCGCGTGCCAAGTCGGAGCTCGCGCTGCTCCGGCACCAGGAGGGCGAATTGGCGGCAATGCTGGCGCAGCTGAAGCGGCGCTTGGAGCGTCGCCGTCGCGGCGGTGGTACCGGCGCCACGCTATCCATCCCAAAATGGCGAGGCATCGCCGTCCTGCAGATGGAGCAGCGCCTCGCGGCTGAGGCGCTGAATGAGAAGCTGCGGCACCGCGTGGAGGGCCAGAGCCGCGTCATCCGCGAGCTGCACCGCGTGCTCCAGCGGTTACAGTCAGGCGAGTCCAACAGCGATGTTGTGGTTCATAGTGGCGGCTGTCCGATCCGCCTCGAGCTCGCCGACACGCTGCTGTTCGAGACGTACCTGAAGGAGCTGGGCGTCATGTACGCACTAACAGACCGCGTGTTCCAAGAGTGTGGGCTCGATCTGGACAAGGAGGAGTCTGTATTGACTCACCACCCGTGGCCGAAGTGGGACTCCGAGAGCGAGAGCGAGTACTGGGAGTGTGCGGGTGCCAATCTGATATCATTGCCGTACCACGAGGCGCGGGTGACGCTATGGCCCGTCAACTACTTCTTCCACGCGCGGCAGGAGCAACGGCAGTTTTACCGCGTCGTCGAGGACCCGGACAACACGCTCGCCACCAAGTTCCGTGTGAACTACCGGTCGCAGGCGCCCGCGGCTGCCATCCCGCTGACCGGACGCATGGTCATGCGCAGATACCGCGAAGGCGAGCGCACCGTGCTGGTCTGGCGGACGCTGTACGACGGAGAGGGCGCGTTCTCGGGCATGCACTCGGACGAGACGGGCTGGTGCATCATTCGTCCGACGACCGACCGCGCGGCGATCGGCGCCGGCGCGACCATCGTGCAGATGTGCGGGCGGTTCGTGCCGAGCCAGTTTTCGGCGCCCTGCGAGCCACCCAAGCACGCTTTGCGGGCCTTCTCTGAGGTCATCATGGAGTCCGTGACCATAGATTGCAACCAACTCGTGCGGATGATGGAGAACTTGCTCCTAGCGGGAAATGACGCGTGTGAATCGGTCACTCCGACGAGTGATGTGCCATCAAGTCTCCGCGGCTAAGATCAAAACGATTATCACCCTCATCCAGACAGTGATGATTGATCAACGGCTCCATCTGTAAACTTGTCCAAGATCTTGTCTAATACACTTGTTGTCGGCGAAAATTTCTATTCAGGTCTCCCCGACCTTTGGTACGTTCTCGATCGATCGTCAGCAATGGCGACACCTCATCGACAGCAGCGGCCTGTGTTTGCCGCAGTTGCGCCGCTTCCTCGACGTGAAAATGGTGAGGCACCGCCCACAAGAGTGGACAACTCGATCGTGTCCTCGCTTGTCCGCGATCGAGCGCAGCGCCAAGTGAGCGTCGAGACCTGGCAGGCAAAATGCGACGCCGAGACGCGCCACTTCCCGTCTGAAGGTGTGCTTGCCGAGTATCTGAGCAGCGGCAATCGCAGCACTGACCTTGCTTCCTGCTCGTATCCCGATGGGCAGCCGAACAATTCGAGTACGAGTTACTCAAGGCGCTGTATTCGTCGGACCACCTTGGCTCGCCCAACGCGATACGCACCGCTGTCGTCCTGGACGTGCTGAGCAAAGTGGGGAGCAAGTTCGCTCGCTTTGAGCCGCTGCTGACATCGATCCGACGGGAGCTCGAGAGCGCAACGTATGCACAGCACCCGCAACAACGTCTGGAAGTCCCGCCGCAAGGTGATCAGAGCGGCGGGAGTACCTCAGGCGTTGACTATAGCATCCAAGCCGCGACGTGGGCTGGCCTCTCCCGGCCCGCCTTCTTCACCGAGCTGAAGCAGACGCTCGCTGAGAAAAGCGTCGTGCAGGATGAAGTGTAAGTGTTCATCCATCGTGGTGACGACGGTCTTGGTATCCGACGTGCTAAAATGTGTCTTGCGCTGGCTCACAGGCAGAAGCTGGACGAGTTGTACGCGTTCATGGCGTTGCGACTGCGCAGTCACGAGCAAATGGTCGATCGACTCGCGCAGCGCTGGGCGCGATTCGTGCTCAAGCAGACGCTGGTGGACTGGAAGAAGCTTGTGATACGGAAGAAGTACACCCGCGTGCTGTTCGATAAGACGAGCGGCCGGTGGAGCAAGCAGCGTCTTCTGCGGATCTTCCGTACATGGAGCGCCTTCGCCGTCGCTGAGTGCGTCCGTAAGGCTCATGAACAGATTCAGCAACACCGCGAGGGCCGGCTCGAGCTGCAGGAGCTGCTCGTACGACTTCACGGGCAGATTGACAGTGCCAAGGCCGAGGCTCGCACGCACCGCGAACACATGGACTACTCGAAGCGACACCTGCTCTCGCTGGAGGAGTTGCTGGCCCAATTCGAGCTCCGGGTGCGCAATAGCAAGGAGCGGAAGCTGCAGGAGATCTCGAACCAGTGGGCGAAGTTGTGCTTTGCCCTCGTCGATTGCCAGTGCGACCACCTGCAGAACATGCTGGACGCCGTCGCACCCGAAGAGTACGTCGACGTGTCACTACTGCTTGCGAAGGGTGAGGAGCTCGCGGATCTACTCTCGCTGCCGCCGGATGCCCTGGTGCTGCGCTGGATCAACTTCCAGCTCGCGCAGTGCGAGACATTCCGGAGCTACTATGTGAGCTCGCCCGCCGGCTTCATCCAGAATTTCTCGTCCGACATGCGCCGCAACTACGTGCTACGCCACATCGTGTATCGCATCCTCGTGCTTCGGGCGCAGAAGAACAGCGACACTATGGATAGTGGGGGCATCACAATGCCACGGTTGGTACCTGATCGCCGGGGCTCTTCGGCGACCGGAAATACTCCGCTCACACCGCTCGCAGGTGATGAGGACCTGTTCTTCGCACTTACGCAACAGCTCAACCCTCCTTGCCCGCCGTTGCTCGGCTCACTCGCCTACGATGAAAAGGCGAGCGACCTCATATTTTGCCTGTTCAGCTTCCTCATGTGCGAGCATTCCAGCATGGATGTCGCTGCTGCGCCAAGCCTAGCGAATCCAGCAGGCAGATCCGCCAGTGTTAGCGCGTTCCCGGTTGTATCGCCGTGGCAGGAGGCGCGGGTCGCGATGGATGACGCGCGACGCATGTGGAAGTCGATCCGCGACCAGTGGACGGAGCTACGCAGCCCGTTCGAAATCCAGGAGAGCACCAGGTTGACTCCCGACGTCACGTCACCTCCGCAACTGCTCGCACGGGCCAACATTGCGCTCCAGAACGCCGTGCACTCGGTTCAATACGCGTGCTCCAAGCGCAGCATCGCGATGCGTACGTGGGAGTGTCTCCAGCGCCGAGTGCAGGAGGACGCACTGCGTTTGCTTGTGCATCGTGGGCGTGTTCAACAGAACCCGCAGAACCAGGCACCTATCGAGCTCGTTGACCGCCGCATGTGGCGCGAGAAGTTCATGCTGACGACGCTGCACATCGACAAGCTCGTCCAAGTGTTCACGCGCATGGATGCCGGAGTGAGCGCGAGTGACGCCGCTTGGACTCCTCCTGCGCCTAGCGCAGCGCAGCGCGCACAAGTCGAGGCGGAGCTAACGGAGGTCGAGATGGTGCTGCAAGAGCACTACGAGTCGCTGCGACAGGTCTACCGCTTCTACGCGAGTATTGACGCCGCTACGGGAGATGCGAGTGGGGTGGCCTCGCCCCAACCCGCCCGAGGTATCAGTGACGAGGAACGGTTCTTCCGCAAGATCGCCATCTCCATGTCGCTGCAGGAGTTCCACACGTTCCTCAAGGACTGCAAGATGTTTGGCACGGCGCGGTCGTTCCCGTACGAGTTCATCCAGCAGGTGTTCGAATACGTCAACAGCGACGTGGCCGCGTCAGCAGAAGCCGCGACAGTGCAGCGCCTGCCGAGCCATTTCATGGTTGTGGCGGCGTATGAGGAGAGCAGCAGGTTTGACGATGACAACCCGAGCGAGATGACGCCCGCCGAGTTCGTGGAGGCGCTGGTCCACATTGTGCGCAGTCCGTACGTGTGCTTCCGTATCTTCAAGGGCGCGAGCGCAAACACAATCGCCGGCCTGACGCTTGCGCAGCGCATGCGGCGGTGCATCGAGGAGATCATCCTGCCGAACGCCATGCAGGAGAAGGAGAAGACCAACATTTTCCGTCCGCTGCTGCTCTCGAACGACTGCCGCGCCGTCTTCTCCATGCATTTTAAGAGGCTGCTCGCGGTGTATACACACTTTGCCGCCCGGGAGGAGTTCTCGTCGGCGTCTTCCCCCTCTAAAAGGGGCCGCGGCGGCGGGCGGATGCTGTCGGTGGACGGGCTCGTAAGCTGCTGCAAGCACTTTGACCTGTTCCGCGACAACCTGGTCAACCTGGACGACATCCAGCACGTCCTGGCGCAGGTGCTGCAGCTCGACCGCGAGAGCATCCACTTCAGCGTCTCAAGCGTGACGGGCAGCAGTGAGCACTCGCCGCTCGGCGATGATGAGGATCGCGAGGCGGCTGGCGGGTATCAATCCCCACGGCCGGAAGCTAGTAGCGAGGCACCCCCGCCGCTGCTGACGTTCGCCGAGTTCCTCGAGGTGCTCGCCGCGCTCGCGTGTTACCTCAACCCGGACGCCTTCGTGCCGCTCGCGACCAAGCTCGACCTCTTCTTCGCCGACCTGCGCGTGTGATACAGTAGTGAAGCCATTCACGTGGCGGCAGGTGATGACTCACACAGGTGGCTGCATGCTTCAGTAATTGGCTGAATGCGCATGCAAGGGGCCGCGTGAATGCGCGGAAGTCGTTCGCATTCACATTCGCATTCACGTCGCTGATTTCTTAGGCGGCACGGAATGATACGATGGGCTGAATGTAAAGAGCTCTACGTCAGCTCTCGCTTTAGTGCCATAGAGAATTACAACAATGCTGTCTAAGTATCACTTTTTTGAGACGAACGATCTCAACATTTGTGCGGTACATCTTCACTACAGTGACTAGGAGCAGTTATACTGACTATCGTATGGGTGGATGTAAAACCCGAAAGAGTGTCGCCATGTTTCCCTTTTGTGTTGCCCCGAGAAAGGCGGCGCGCATTTCCGCATTGGCGACGCAAGAAGCGACACCTAGTATCTAAGTTGTAAGTGTCGGTGGCGGCGGCTTGATCGAGGCGGCCATGCTAAAAGAGGAGGACCCGGTGATCGAGCTGATCCGCGAGTGGATCATCAAGCCGCTGGACGTGTCCTCGGGGCTGCACCTGTCGGTGCTCGAAGTCTTCGGCCTCTTCGACCGGATGATCGCCGACCACGTGCGCAATCCCGAGAGCAGCGACCTGAAGGGTCTGCTCCCGGGTATCAAGAGGATCTTCGTGCCCGTCGACCTCACGCGCGCGGCCAAGGAGGTGCGAAAGCCTTGCTCCGCGGCTGGCGCGTGTCATTAAACGTTCTAACGTTCTGTGTGTGACGTTAGTACGACGCGAGCAAGCACTTTCTGGCGCGTAAGCGCGTGCCGCCGACGTTCAAGGAGATCCGGCACGTGCTGAACCTGGCAACCATCAATGCTATCGCGGGCGACCTCAAGCTAGTCACATTCGACGCCGACGACACCATCTACGAAGACGGCGGCACCATCAGCAAGGCGTCGCAGATGGTGCAGGTCATCGTGGGCCTGCTCAACCGCGGGCTCGTCGTGTCGCTTGTCACGGCTGCGGGGTATCCGGGCGCTCCCGAGAAGTACGAAGCGCGTCTGTGCGGTATTCTAGAAGCGCTGGAGGACCTCACGCCCGACCAGCGAGCGCGCTTCCTCGTCATGGGCGGCGAGTGCAACTACTTGCTCGAGACGTACCAAAACGGCGAGACGGGCAAGGTTGGCCTGCGCGAGATTGAAGGCAAGCACTGGAAGGTATGGCGTGGCGAGCGCTGGCCGGACAGCGACATCACTGCGCTACTGGACGCTGCCGAGCGCGTGCTGCAGGAAACGACTGAGATGCTACACCTTCCGACTCGTATTCTGCGAAAGGAGCGCGCGATTGGCATCATCAACTTGTCGGAGAAACGCTTGTCATACGAGAACCTGGAGGAGATCTGCCTGACGCTGCAGCACGAGCTGAAGGGGTTCTCGGTGCCGTTTTGCGCCTTTAACGGTGGCAACGACGTGTGGGTCGACATTGGCAACAAGGCGCTCGGTATCCAGGCGTTGCAGAAGTACGTGTTCCGATTCCTGCCCAAGGAAATGCAGGGTGAAGAGCTGGTACGTTTACTTTTCAGGCTGTTGACGATGGCGATGGTACGGTGTGCGGATGTTCATCACTACGCTGCGATTATTGTGGTTCTACAGAGCATTATCCAGGCCACCGAGTGTCTTCATGTGGGCGATCGATTCACGCGGACAGGTGAGGACTACGCGCGTACTATAGAATACATAATGCTCTCCATCTCACTGCTGTTGTGTGCTGTTACCATCAGGAAACGATACACGGTCGCGAGAGGCCGCCACAACTGTGTGGGTCTCTGACCCGCATGAGACTGCGTATGTGATGAAGAAACTGCTCAAGAAGATCGACACTGCCCGTGGAGCGGAAGCCGCTGCCACTGGTTTGCTTTCACCGCGCAAGGCCAGCCACGAGTGCCGCGAGGCGCAGATCGAAGCCGCAATTCAAGCTGCCACAAGTGCGGCACGGACGTCGTAACGAGACAAATATGGATGCACTCATGTGTTCATTACTCTCCATGTTGCTACTTATCCGCCGGCGGGTTGCATGTGTCTACAGTGGGTATTCTTTCTTCTGAGTGAAGCGACCCCGAAGTGTGGTGATCATCGATGGCGGCAAAAGCTGGAACTCGTCGTGCGCAACTTCCATCAGGAGCGCCACGTCATGCAGCCGCTGGTCGCGAGCCTTGAGAGCGCGGAACACGTGCATGTAGTCGATATGCTCGGCTAGGAGCTCCGGCTGCGAGATGCGCAGCAGCGCAATGGTGATGGGGAAGACAACGGAAGAACCTTCTTGGAGAAGTACATCCAGAATGCGGAAGGTCGTGTGCGTCGGGAATCCTGCGCAGAAGACAGGAAGCAGCCAGTGACTCGCTAGCAGCAAACCGACATGCGGCACCTGGAGTCGTTGGAAGTGACGGTTGAGCTGAGGAAGACGCGTGCGCATCAGCTCCTCGAGTACGCTGGCGTCGACCTGCAGTCCGCTCATACCGCTCGTGAAGTACGTGGAGAACATGTCGTCGAACAGCACGACCGCCACCCAGAATGCATCTTCCTCCTCCTCGTCCGACGCTGACTTTGGGCGGATTGCAAGATCCGAGTCGCCTGAATTGACAGGAAGAGGGTGGATGCGCTGGTGGCGATCCACGTTCAGGGTTTGACGGTGTCGGTAGTGATGGAACAGGCACAGCAGGCGGCCGACGATGAACGTCATCGACTGGCAGTACCCGACCGCAGCGTTGTGCACGGCGTACGCCTCCAACACCCGACTAAGCGCTCGCTGGCCCTCGGACGTGTTGATCCAGCTCTGGTTGCCTGCGAAGGTTCGCTGCAGATCGGCAGTGATCTGCTTTCGCGCCGTGAGGAATTTCATTCTTGTTGCCGAAGACATCTCGTCGTCACCAAGCTGGGGTTTCTCGAGGTTGGTACCTTCATCATTGCTACTTGGTTCAGATCTTTGATGAGCTGATGCAGGATCTATCGTCGCCTTGGCTGCTCTGTCAATCAGTGTTGTGTAGTAGTCGGACGGGTGCACGCGACGCTTTCGCATTGCGATTTGTGAGTAGATGGCCGCGCGGTGGTTGGATGGGAAGCCCCGCCATGCAATTGCCCGAACTTCTTCCTTGATGGATCGTTGATGCTCCGCGTCCGAGGTTATCCCATTGTCAGCAGACTTAGCAGCGCACTCGAGGATCGCGGAACAAGCAGCGGTATCGTCGCCGTCACTTTCACAACCAGACGCGCTATCAAGAGCGACCAAAGAGGCTCGAAGGCGCTCCCACTTGCGCGCCTGCTGGCGGTCCATCTCCACACGGAGCTGTTCGTAGCAGGAATATGTCTTGTACGACGTGGCGTCATCGCGATACTGCCACTTGCCGCGGACAAACTGGAGCTTTGGGTCGACCACGCGGAATCCAAACTCATCCAGTGCGACTGTACCCGTCGGGCCTTGCGGTGTATGAAAGCGAGACACGGTACTTTCATGTGGGCTCGTCATTGAGCTGCCGGCTGTGCCATTTGTGGCTTGGCCAAATGACTGACTCGTCTCACTGAAGGACGTGGCCAGACGGGAAGAACCGGCGCTGGCGAGTGCCGCGTGGGTGGCCACCTCGGTCGCGCCGTCGGTGAGAAACAATGTTCGCATCAGCACATACCCGCAGTCCTGGACGTCGTTAATGACCGCACTCCTGGTTCGACCCATGGTCGGCGGCTCCAGCGTCAGCCACTGCGTCTTCAGCGGCAATCCACGCACAAGATCTACCATCCGCAACTTCGCAACACCGACGCAGAAGTCGCATTGTCTGGTCTCGCAGCGAATCTCAATTCTCATGATCACCAGCGACGGATCAGGTACTCGGAAGGTCGCGGCAAAGCCAAATTCTGGGTGACGGACGGCGCACGAGCTTCCAGCGCAGACCATCGACTGTTGAACGCCGGCTGGACGCGACTGGATGCAGTACAGCTGCCGCCAGGTCGGTGGCGCTGCAGTTGACGCGGAGGTCGAAGGCGACAGTGGTGGTGAAATGTCATGTCGAACGGCGAGGCTCATCGGAACGGTGCGTCGTCGAGGCGCTTGCCCTCTTTCCAGCGACGATACTGGCGGAAGATACCCTCGGCCTGGTAGTTCAACTGACACGACGCAGTAATACTGACCAGTGTCGGGTGCAGTTGAACTCGTGCATCGCCGCGGAGAAAGCGGGTATCCAGGCGACGGCAGCATACTCGACATTGATCCTCGTCGCGAGTGAGACAGAGCTGCCAGCGCTCGGCCTTCGAGTAACTCGAATCTTAAGTCTCCAACAAACGACACGTGGTGAAGGATGCTCGCGAGTCGTACGTCCACCGGCAGTGACATGATACTGTGCGCGGTTGTCGAGAATCTACTTGAGACGCTTGGGTACGAGTACTCGCTGTACCCGTTGCGATTGATCGACCTCATGCGCACGAGGTATTCGGTGCCTTCCTCTAAGCCGGGTAACCAGTATTCGGCCGCCGTCGAAGGAAGCAGCACATTGACATGTTCCCATCGCAGTAGGTTCTGCGAGCGTGCCGCTGTCATGAGCATAGCCAGCACGCTCGCTCCCGCTGCGTACGATAACCTAATTGGTTTCCGACAGTACTCAAGACTCAGCTGCGTCGGCGCGAGGACTTCACGCAGCCGCTCATCACCGTCCTGCTCGATCGTCCACGCGATGCCCAGCGAGCAATGATCAGCACCAATACACCGCAAAGCTGACGGAGGATGGGGGTTCCTGCCCACGATCGCCAGGAACTCCTTGATGAGATCGTGCTTTGCGAGGTCGATAGCGCGCTTACCCTCGCAGTTTCGAGCGTTGATCGCGATGTTTTTACGCCCTGGAGCGTCCAACACTAGCCATTGGCAGACGTCAAGGTGACCGCCCATGACTGCGAAGTGAAGAAGCGAGTGCCCGTTGGCATCCATCGCGCCTACATCAAACTCGTCCGCGCGATCGTTGTCGGGGCCTTCAAGAAGCCATTTCATCACCTCGAGACGTCCGTTGTACGCCGCGTAGTGCAGCATGTTGCGCCCGCCAAACGACGTGACTGCCAGCGGCAACAAGTTGTGGGACTCGAGCCGCTGATCGGGAGAGCTAGACGTATCTGGAGGCTCGGCTGGTACTGACAGTTTGTTGCTGCTGTCTCTACGAAGCGATGCGCACCACTGGATCACATCAAGGCAGCCATGGATAGCTGCTAGATGCAGCACGTGTCCGCCGTTCACGTCGACGACAGCCATCCCGGCAGGCTCATGTTCGTACAACAGACGGAGCAGGTCAAGCGTGTGCCCACTACATGATGAGACGGCGTCGTGGAACGGCGTGCGGCCGTGCGGACACTGCGCCGATGCGCTCGCTCCGTGGAAGAGCAGACACCGCGCCACCTGCAAATTGCCGAAGCGGCACGCGTGGTGCAGCAGCGTCTTGCCAAAGCTGTCGACGTAGCGGTTAACGTCCACGTTGAACTCCACCAGGTCGTGGCTGCAGGTCGTCGTATTGTTGCCGATGCTTGCCGCGGAGCTGAAGCTGGTGATCGGGCTACCGACGGACGAGAGATCCGACTCGGACCCACTTGGGGACGACAGCGTCAGGTGCTGTGAGGCCATAAGCTCGAAGAACGAGTCGTTCGCAATCGCCGAGAAGAGCGCGCTCACCCGAACGGGCGACGGCGCTGACGATGAGAACAATGGCGTGCTGAGATCACCAGCACCGTCTCCATCGCAAGCGTCATCGGCGATATCGCGATGCTCGGACTCATACGCGAGAATGTTGAGCGGGTAAACTGCTAGCGGCTTGCTGTCGTCCTTTCCCACCTACAGCCATCATTACGACATCATCTTCCGTCAGCATACATTCGAGGTATGAACGGCGTTGCACCGGCATGCCCGCACCACGTGCATGTCCATCGCGAAGGCCGGGTAGATCGCGCCAGTCAAGCGCTTGTCGACACTGCGCATACCCGTTCGACCCCCTGGGAACCTCAGGGCTGCGCGCAAGTCCCACGTGACCGTTGCGCCGGACGCGTTTTCTTTCCGTCAATTGCGCGAATCTTTCGATCGTTTGGTGCCAACTGCTCCCCCAGCGACTGGTACGACGCGATCACCGTCGTGTACGCCAGACTCGTGTCCTTCTAACGAGCTTAATCGCCAGGGAGCCGCGCCACTAGCGAGAGCGTACACGTTTCGGGCTTATGGCGGACGACGAACAGTCGAAGAGGTTTTGTGGAGCTCCGCAGCGTTTGTCCCATAATATATGATGCAAATAGTGTGTAAAGAAATAGTATATGTCCGATTTAACGTGTGCATGAACACTGCTGCCGTTGGCGTGCGTGCGACCGGACAAGATTTTTTTTGCTCCATCGCCTACTGTACTTCAACCATTAAATACCGGTAAATACGGGTATATACCAATAATACCGGTTTGTAGTCCATTTTCACTCTATTTTCACTCTATTTTCACTCTATTTTCATCTATTTTCACTCTATTTTCACTCCATTTTCGTCGTGTTCCTATCAAAAAGATACCGGTACAGCCGGTATATACCGGTATTCACGGCCGCACCTTGCAGATGCAGCCGTGTGAAGATGCCCAGCCGCAGGTTTTTCCTGATCGGCCAGCACCGGATCATTTCCCAAGTGACTCGAGTAGGTGACGGCGATGCTGACGAGACGAGGACGCGCTTTCCTCCCGCGCCTGACGCGCGCCAAGACATCCAAGGCGGGCGCCGGCAAGAACCAAGGCCGCACGCTGCCCGTGCACGCCACGATGCTGCCTAAGGGCACGTTCGAGGGCAAGGTGGCGCTGGTCACGGGCGGCGGCACGGGCCTCGGCAAGGGCATCGCGACCAAGCTCTCGGACCTAGGTGCCACGGTCGCCATCATGAGCCGCAAGCGCGGCATCGTGGACGTGGCTGCCAAGGAGATTCAGGAGCTCACGGGCCACGAGGTCATCCCGCTGCAGGGCGACGTGCGCGACCCCGAGCAGGTGCGCGCGGCGCTCGACGAGCTCGACGAGCGCGCCGGCATCCCCACCGTCGTCGTCAATAACGCGTATGTTGTTGTTGATGGCTTCCTATTTTGTTATTGAGGCGAGTATCTGACCATGGTGTATGTGTTGGGAGCAGTGCGGGCAACTTTATCTCACCGTTTGAGCGGCTGAACGCCAAGGGCTTCGGTACGATCGTGGACATTGTGCTCAAGGGTACGGCCAACGTGACGCTGGACGTGGGCAAGCGCCTCATCCAGCAGGAGCGCGGCGGCGTGTTCTTGAACATCACCACGACCTACGCCGAGACCGGCTCGGGCTTCGTCGTGCCGTCCGCTGCTGCTAAGGCCGGCGTCAGCGTACGTTCCTGCCACTTCGAGGGTGTCTTCGCGTGTGTATGTACGTTGTGAGCTGATCGATGTCTCGTGGTTATCGATGGAGTAGGCCATGACCAAGTCGCTCGCGTCCGAGTGGGGCAAGTATGGCATTCGTTTTGTGGGTATCGCGCCGGGCCCGATCAAGACCAAGGGCGCGTTCGACCGCCTGGACCCATCGGGCGCGTTCACGGAGGTGATGCGCAGCAATAACCCGCTCGGCCGCTTCGGTGAGGTGGACGAGCTCGCGAACCTGGCGACCTACATGACGAGCGACTACGCGAGCTGGCTCAACGGTGAGATCATCCGCTTCGACGGCGGCGAGACGGTGGCCAACGCCGGCGAGTTCAACATGTTCAACGCGGTCAGCAAAGAGAAGTGGGACGACCTCGAGGCTGCCATCCGCGCATCCAACGACAAGAGCAAATCCGGCAGCCAGTAAGTTTTGAGGCGAATCAACCGGCAGGAGGCGGCAAAAGCGCCTGGATAATGACAGGCATGAACAAAGTCCAGTTGACACCTTCCTGTATGCGATCTTCAGCTTTCGTTGACAGATTAACCCTTTACATTTGATACATTGGATGACTTCAAGTTGTCTTGATGCCATATAAAAGAACATATACATACTATACAACATACATCTCATAAATTGATTAATGTTTGCAGATATTTTGACTTTTATATGTTTCGTAGATACCTTGTATATGTATAACCCCGTCTAAATAGATACAGTTGACCCCAACGACAGTCGTTTGCTTCTATTTTAGAGTCTCACGGTACGCGTCTTCCGTCCCCGAAACGACGCGGCGGTCGAAATGCCGCCGCCCCAAATGTAGCACAAGCACCCAAGTGACCTGGAGCGAGTGGGGATGGCGCTCAAGCTGGCGCCAACGGAGACACTGCGCGCGTGCGGCGTGCTGGAGGAGACGCTGGAGAAGCTGGGCTTCCTGGGCAGCGTCACGCCCGACATCCTGCAGCACCGGGAGGAGCTGTCGCAGATCGTGGGCGAGGAGATCTCGCGCATCATCCAAGACCAGCGGCAGCTCGAGGGGCGCTACGAGAAGCTGATCGCGCAGCGCGCGGTGCTCAAGGGGCTCGCCAACAAGTCCAAGTTCAAGGACAACCAGCGTGAAATCCAGGAGGTGAGTCGCCAGCTGCGCGAGTCCACCAAAAGCCTGTGCCGCAACCTCAAGGAGAACCCCAACCTGGCAGGCAACCTCATGAAGATCCAGCAAGAACGCGAGGCGCTGGTCGAGCTGCTAGGTCAGACGCTCGCCGAAATCAAGAAGCATGGCACGTTCGAGACACTGCTGGCCTTTGTGGCCGAGGGCAAGAGCACACAGGAGAAGGCGCACGAGATCCTCAAGAAGGAGCGCGAGGCCGTCGAGGAAGTCAAGCGGCTGGGAGCGGAGCTCGCGCGAGAGAAGATGGAGCACCAAAAAGAGGTGGCGGAGCACAAGGTGGCGATCTTGCAGTTGAAGGAGCAGATTCTGGCCGTCAAGTCTAAGACGCAGATCGACATTCGGTACGCCAGGAACGAGGCCAAGGCCAAGCGCAGCAGCACCTCACGCATGTATCATCAGTTACTAGAGGAGCAGCGCGACGCCATCAAAGAGCTACAGGCGAAATGCACGACAGAGATGCGCGTACATGATGAGTCGGTGCGGTTCCTCAAGGACCGGCATGAGCGACTACAAGCCGAGCTCGCGGAGTGGACGGCTAAGTACCAGCAAGACATGCAGGCCAAGCAGCAGCAATTACAGACGCTGCAGCAGCAAAAGACGACCAACTCGCAGCGGCTCGAGGTGTACCAGAAGCGCTGGCAGGAGGAGATGACGAGCATCAAGAAGAAGGATGAGGAGCGCCAGCGACTGCTGGAACTCGAGGCGCTGCGTAAGGAGGAGCTGAAGGCTCAGAACACAGCCGCACGCATCATCCAAGTCGCGTACCGCGCATACCGGGCTCGGAAGGAGGAGAAGCGCAAGGCGAGCGAGTCGGAGAAGAAGGGTAAGAAGGGCGGCGGCAAGAAGAGAGGCAAGAAGTGAGCGACGATCAGCACCAGTGCATGAAGGTGTCAAAACGGATTCTCTTTTTCGTTTTATTATGGGAAACAAATGATGCAAGGTGGTTCGCGAGCTTTCATCGCTCGGGAACGCACCCAACGCTCGTCTCGGACTTGTTCGTGTGACGACGGACCGAGAGCTCGTTGAGCGCGCGAGTTACCGGCTGACGCCCTGGTTCTCGGGCTTGGCGAACGCAGGGTCGAACTGGCGCGACTGGTTGATCGGGTT
>JAASGW010000698.1:0-15164 GCA_023334395.1 Phytopythium sindhum | reverse complement strand
GTCCTGGGGCTTCGCCCCGGTAGGAAATCTACTCAGAGTTGAAAATCCTCCCTGTCTCCGAGTCCTCAGCCGCCTGAGGACGCCTACGCTTCCTCGCAAGCTACGTGTAAGCCAGTAACGGGGCTTTAGGCCCGTTACAACAAGGACTTAGTTTGGCATACACTAGTCCTGCTAGGGACCGAACTGAGCCTAGTGTGGGCACACCAAGCTCGCACAGTACAGTACTGGACTCTACCTAACAGCGTACCCCGGATACGCTGTGTGTAACCCTGTTACAATCGGTCCTACACTCGCTGCAGTGAGCACCGGCTCCAATGTTGTCTTCATTTCCGTTGGAGATCGTTCGTGTCATCGTCCGTTTGAGCACTTGGTACTTGCGCAGCTTCAAGCGTTGAGTGACTACAGATACAGTCATTCTCCTCAAGCTGCCATGGAGTACGACGCATGCCAAATGGTGGGTTGATTAAACAGCAAAAACGTACCAAATTCATATAGGTACTCATATAACATTAACTCGTTGAAGCTTTCTCTCTTTATGTCAGTAACTCCGATATTGCCATCAAGTCGCACGGATTGAGCAGACTTGTGCCCTTCCTGCGATCCGCAACAATCCCTGAATGAAACCAACACTTCTGAGTCGACTCAATCAACACACTATCCCATGCGTTCTTGCACCACTGAAGTCCATCGTACAAGCTCACCTTTTCTCCTGTCGCGGGAGCCTGCCCAGCAACGAATAGCACGAACTTGGCGTCTTCCTTGATGGTGCTGAACTTCCTCTTGACACACCCAATAATCCCTTGGTCGAGTTGTTGAAGAACACTTGTCGTATCCTTGAGCAAGAACTCGAGCCGAATGTGTGAGAGCTCAGTTGCCGGACGCACGTGGGAGCTGCAGTTGTCGACAAGTAGCAGTATCTTGCGCTCCTCCGCCTCCATGCGCCCGTTTAGTTCGACGAGCCATTCTGTGAAGATGGCCGAGTTGATCCACGCCTTTTTGCTGTGCGTGTACTTGATACCGAGCTCGGCTTTGATGTCGTGGCCCTTCAGGTCGCGCGGATTCTTGGCAGTCCCGATGATTATTGGCGGCAATTTGTCGCTGCCATCGGCGTTGGTCGCGAGGCAAAGCGTGGCTTGATGCTTAGAACTCTTGCGCCCCGAGCGCTTTTCCTGCGCGTCAGCGTGGCCTTCGGCTCCGCGCGGTAGTACAGTGCGGTTTCATCCATGTTGCATACGTCACTCAGATCGTACTGGTCGGTAAGCTTGCGCATAGCCTCCCGACCAGCGCGCACCATGTGTGCGTTCACGGAAGCGGCGTCGCCGTGCAGCGCCTGGAGCTTGATCCCGTGCCGCTTCTGGAACTTGCAGAGCCACCCGAGCGAAAAACACGGCCGACGCGAGACGGGGATGTTCATCTCCTCAGCGACGTGGCGAGCAAGACGGATGGTCATCTGCCCCGAGACCGAATCCAACTGCTCCTCCATCGCGTCGAACGCCGCCAAGAGTCTCTCGTCGAACGCGTAGAATGCCTCCCCTTGCTTCTTCTTTGCGCTGAGCTGTGCTTCGGGGGTGACCTCGAGCTCGTCGTGGATAGCCAGTATGCGATAGATGGTGCGCTCCGAAATGGTTGCGGTGCCGAGCTTGAATATCTCCTTGGCCCAAGCGGCCAGCTCAGGAATTGACAAGTTGTCAGCTCGAGCAGCTCGACAGAATTGCAGCTTTTGGCCGCGCGTGAGCCTCACGAGCTTCTTGGCATTTGACGGTGTGGTGGTGGTGGTGGTGGTGTGAGTGCGTGCCATGGTAGTGATTGATGAATGAACAAAACTCACATGAGCATTGACACCATATAATGTTTCATCTTTCTCCCCGCCATTCCCCCTTTTTATCTCGCATATTTAAGCGCTTTAAAGTGCTTGTGTTTGCGCACGCTGTTGCGTGAAGTGAAAACACTGATTGCATGAAGATTCAAGTTGTCACTGACTAACAAAAGTTAGTAGCTGCCGCCCTACATGATCAATCGACCCATCCCCGTTCAGTATGGCGGAACGTAGGTTATTGAGGGCAGACAGCTGACAGTTTGGGGAGAATGACTGTACCTGTTCCTTGAGCGTATGCGTGTGGCCGCTGGGTTGTTGCTCAGGGTCGCAAGCCCTGCTGATCAGGCGACCCTCTCTTCCTCCCAACCGAGCTTGCTTGACATCTCATGGCCTCAAATGGTCCAAAGGGTTTGGCACCGCCACGGTTTCTTGAACGCGACGCGTTCGTCGACGCAAGACGTCGTACAGTCTGTTTCACCATTAAGCACACTTCAGAAATATGAGTTATTAGTATAATTGCCAATTACTCTATACAAATATCAAAATTAAGTGATGAGAAAGAAAGCAATTTGATGGAAATATTTATTTTTACCCCGTGCTTAATGGCGAAACAGACTGTAACTGTCGAAAGATGAGGCGGATGGCAACAAAGTTGTACATGCACCGTGGCGTTGTCACCGGCCGTTTGCCAGAGCCGAGGCATCTGACATATACGCACCCTCTCATAGTGAAGACAAATGATATGCTGTCGAGTACGGCACGGTTTCTGTTCCATCGTCACCCGTGCGTTGTCAGGCGGTGATACCCCTCGTGGCGAAGACCAGCCGGCCAACTGACAATTACCGTCGGGATGACCCGCTGCAACTGGAACACCGCTAAGCTAAGCAAGTCGCTGTCAATGCGCAGCACGCAGCTGCTGCCAAAATGTGAGTCGCAAGAGCGCGATTCTGGCTGGACGACCGCACAAATCCCATAAGCTAAGTATCGAGCAGATGACCGCTGCAACCTGGTGCCTTCCCTCTACTCCCAAGTGTCGGACCACGAATCCTTTGTCCTTGCAGGCCAGGCCCACTTCCGAACATGCAGTCGACCGCGCACTCGCAGCCCTCCCTTCCGGTTGAAAACTTCCTCGTAACCAATTCGCCATGAAGTGGCCGCTGCCCGCCAACACGTTCCCGCCGCTCGAGCTGCCGCTTGACGACCGCGTGGAGCTCGAGAACCTGGCCAACGTCTTCATCGCCGAGGCACTGCGCCAGTATGACGAGCAGCGCGTCAACAACCGCGGCGTGGTTGACCTGACGCGCTGGAAGGTGCTCAAGAAGCGCGACGCGCTGACTGCGTACGAGGACAAGCTCGCCCCAACGCTCCTTCGCAAAGAGTCGGTTGCGACGGAGAACTCGGTGGTCAAGGTGGAAGGCGGTGCCGCCAAGCGCCGGATGCAGTCCATACTGTCGTTTGGCACGGTCCCCGGAGACTTGAACGACCTTATGTACGGCATGATTCACCCAACAACCGAGATGCTCAAGATCAAGACAGCGTACATGGAGGACAAGATCGCAGACCACAAGGTGCTGGCGGCGCTGATCGACCCGACGCCGGAAGACCCCGTGCTCGGCCTGCATATCAAGTGGAACGTGTCCGAGTTCGCGCTTCTGCTGCTCCGCCAGATCATTCGCACGCGGGATTTCCTGTACCTTGAGTCCACGGGCATCCACACGTCACCCGAGTCGGGCGAGCGCATCGGCTTCAGCCTGCTGCACTTGATCGAGATCCCTGGCATCCGGGAGCTCCACGAGCACAAGATCGTGCGTGGCAGCATGTCGATCTGCGGTCTGTACCGCCAAAAGAGTCCTGGCGTCATGGAGCTCTACGTCAAGGGCTTCGTGGACCCACTGGGCGACCTGAACAAATCGATAACAGCCATCGCCACCGCGGAAGCTTGCATGTCGTTCGGCATGTCCATCCACTGCGCGCAGATGAAGAAGCTCAACTGGATGCTGACCTAGCGTGGCAACATTGGGTACCACAAAGCAGACTGCCTCAACGCCGATGGCTGCTGCGTGTGCAGCAAGAGCGTCAGCTCACGCTCTCGCACGTGCTGTCGCGTGCGCATGGGGCGGATGTACTCGCGGTGTCGCGCGTCGAAGAAACTTGCGTTCCTCTCGCCGCTGACGCGCAAGGTGGTGATGAAGAGTATGACGTTCTGCACGCGCTGCGTGCACGAGGCGACGTCGACCAATGCGCTGCTGGTAGCGCAGGATGAGGTCGCGACCAAGCGCAGAGCCTTCGAGGTGGGCTCGAGCCTCTGCTCGCCGCCCACGGCATCTATGCGCAGCATGCGCAGCACTTCCTTCGACTCCATGGCTGGATGAGTAGATGGATGGAATGTGTGTGGAGAGTATAAGTGAATTTGCGTGCCCACAGCGTTTGGAGTAGCTAACGAAATAGTCGTGAATGCATTCGAAGTGCTAATCGCTAACGGACTTGCTATTCGTGCCAGCACACGATCTACTCGACACTCAACGGCAAGGGGCCTACAAGTATCACTAAGAACCTAATCTAACACTCATCACACCATACTTGTACACGACTTCTTGGCTATGCTCCGTCACAACTATCAACACCCGCGCTCTTCAGCCAAAGAACTCGCTCTGAATGTCGGGCAGCACCGAGTTGGTGGGTGACGCGACTGAGGACGACGACCCAGAAGTGCTCGCGAGTTCGTACGCATCGAACGGGTTCTGCCGTACGAGCTCCTCGGTAGCGATCTCGAGCGCGTTAGTGCGCGCTGCGATAGCCAGACAGTGGCTGCAGAAGGTGAACGTCTTCTGAAAGACGCGGTGGTTGGCCGTCGATAGGAACGCCAATCGTCGAGAGGCAGAGCACGAGCCGGCGCAGACTTTGTTCATGCACACTTGACAGTATTTGGAAGTGGAAAGCGCCTTCGACTTTGCGTAGTGGCCGCACACAGCGCACATGTCGCTCTGCCGGTCGACCACGACGGTCTTCTTGGAGCCGAGCACCCAGTTGAGTTTCTTCATCTGCCCGCAGTGCACGGCCTTGCGGTACGACATGATGGCCTCGGCAGACGCTGGGATGGCCACGCCCGTGTGGATGTCGCCCATTGAGTCGACGAAGCCCTTCATGTGCAGCTCGATCTCGCCGCGCTCCTTCTGCCGGAAGAGCGCGCAGATGGAGAAGTTGCCGCGCACAATGTGGTGATCGGTCAGCTCGCGGATTCCCGGGATCTGGATCGAGTGCAGCAGGTTATACCCGATGCGCTCGCCCTCGGGCGTCACATGGATGCCGATCGATTCGAGGTAGACAAAGTCTCGAGGCCGCACGACGCGCCGCATGAACACCGGAGCGAACTCGGAGACGCTCCACTTGAGATACAGCCCGTGGACAGGGTCTTCAGGTGTCGGAGCGATGATGGTCGCGAGCACTTTGGCGTCCACGATCTTGTCCTCCGTGTACGCCGACTTAATCTTGAGCATCTCGGTCGTCGGGTGGAGCAGTCCAAACGCCATGTCGTCAAAGTCGCCGGCAATGGACCCGTGCGCCAGGATGGCGTGCAGCTTGGCCGAGAACGTCATAGAGCCGACCGATCGACGTGCGGTAGCCGAGCGTGTGGTGTTCGTCGGGTCGCTTCCCACACTGCGGTCCAGGTACGACGTGAGGCCGTCACGCTTCTTGATGACCTTCCAGCGCACGGGGTCGAGCTGCCCGCGGTCCCGTTCGTGGAAGTCGCGGTACTCGCCCAGCGCCTCCGCGACGAAGGCATCGGCGAGCTTCTGCAGCTCATGGGCGTCGTCGTCGGACACAACCAGGGTCGGGAACGTGTCGGGTGGCAGCGGACGCATCGCTTCAGGCTCTGCACTCGCTACGTTGTGAGGAAATGAGCGTCCATGCGTGCGAAGGGAGGCGGACGGATGACCAGCAAACAGACAGGCAGGGAGCGTTTCAGCAAACACTGGTCGCAGTGTAAACAGGGCGGAGAGGCGGCGGCGGGGCTAGTTCGTTTGCGGCAGGGCCAGCCTCAGACTGGCGGGCTTCAAGGAACAGGTTGCGGTCGTCAGTGCGCCTGTGCTGGGTGAGACTGCAGTCTCAGTCGGTGGCGAGGGCGATGCGCTCGGAGCGGCAGTTGGACGATTTTACATGCACATGCACACGCCATGGCGGCCATTGTGGCTTTCGCGTCGCACTCTCTGCAGCTGCACAAGGTCGTATCTGAATGGCGACAGGAGGGATGCAAGTATGTTTTACAGGTGAGATCATGGTCTTTTAGACAATGTCGGTAAGAGATTGTCGCAGGTAGAGCATGGTTTTACTGTCCGGCTGGGAGCGTTTTACGTCGCGCGGCAAAGACGAGCGAAGCGTTTGCGCATCGGACCAGAGCCGGGACTCTGACTCGCGGTGGTGAGCAGCGCTCGTCGACCGCGAGATGGGAGGAGACGCCTGCGTGTGTGTGCATCTGCGTGGCGTATGCGACTGTGTGTGGACCCCCATGCGCGTCCGGCTCGAATGCAATGCGATTTAACTCCGATTTGCAACACCTCAACGGTCGGAGAGGCACCTGGTGTCACAAAACATACAGGTGCAAAAAACCTCTAAAGTGTAATGCGAGGGATCCTTGCCGCTCATCCCTCTGGGGAAATACTAGTCTGCCTTAAAAATAGTAGGGGGCGAATAGACAGTATGAGTACGCTCCAGAGCCACCTGGGGTGATGGTTCCAAGGAACCATAGGCTGGGGACGGCTTCTCTCTCTCTCTCTCTCTCTCTCTCTCTCTCTCTCTCTCTCCCTCTCTCTCTCTCTCTCTCTCGAATGCAATGCGCACTATGCAGCTACTACGCCCTGAGGACGCCAGGAGCTCATCGAAATTGCCCTGCACCCCCGGAAAGAAGTCTGGCGATGTGATTATACACACGTTTTTCACTTCGTGAAGTGCACTTCGTCGTCCGGCTACGCTTTAGTCGCTTGGTGCGTGTGCATGAGAGCCTTCGCCACTGGATTCTTTCGCGATCGAAGGCGTGCGGGGCGCGTCGAAGAGGAAGGGCGAGTGCTACATTCCACCTCGAACGACTGCGCGCAGATTTAATCGAGGCAGCGAATCGAACGTCAGCCATCGATGATGTTACGCTGATGAGTCCACAGCGATCGTCGAAGACTGCAACGCTTCGGATCGAGTTCGATACTGCGCATGTCGAGACATACATCTGAGAACGGGAATGCCCCACCCTCGATGATTGCTGCGTCTGATCCCTGAGAATACTACGCAATGACACATTGTGCCCACATGTCGTGGGCCGACCCGTTTGAGCTTAATGACGGTCTGCATGCCAGTGCTCCACTTGCAAGTGGCAGGAAGCAACATTTATTCATCCATGAAGCCCTAAGAATAACTCGGGAATTCCATGATCCAAAGCGAGCAGTTGATCTCTCTATTACGACGCCAAAGCTTGCTCCACTTCAACCGCTTCGCTCTAGATCAGCAGTAGACTAGAGGCAGCAACTTGATGAGATGCCGCCAGGTGCAAGGTCACGTTACAGCCTGGCAATTCGTGCTTTATTTGCGACCAGCATGCACTTCTAATCATCTCCCATGCCCGCTCTTCCATCTATCGTAAGGCGGTATTCGATCAGCCAAAGAACTCACGGTGCACATCTTCAAGCGCTGCCGAACAGGAGGGCGACGGCAACACCGTGTTCTCGTTTCGCAGCGACGAGTCGCTGGTGGAGCTAAACTCGTAGGCTACCAGCAAGTTCGTGGACGAGTTGGTGTTCCTCGGCAGCGACCTCGAACGCGTCAGTGCTCGCCGCGGCCGTCACGCATGGCGAGCAAAAGCGGGGAGTGCACTGCACAATGCGCTTGGACGGCTGCTGAAGAAAGCTCAAGCGGCGAGAGGGTCCACAAGAGAAGCACACACCGTTATCGCACACTTGGCACGTGCTGGACGACGACGGCCTGACAGCTTTGCCGCATGACACGCATACCTGCCGCCGTCTCTGCTCTTCCGCGTCCTCCTGCGTGTTCACCAAGTACGACGCGTTCGTGCCAGGCGCTGCGCCGTTGTGTCGCTTCCGCCTCCTCTTGTTCGTGCTGAGAAACCAGTGCGGCTTCTTCATCTGCCCGCAGAACGGAGACTTGCGGTACGACATGAGCGTTTCGGCCGTGCTCGGGATGGTCACGCTCCCGTACACGTCGTCCTTCGGGTCGACGAACCGCTTCATGTACAGCTCGACGGCGCCCGACTCGCGCTGGCGGAAGGCGCCGCTGATGGAGAAGTGGCCGCGCACGATCTGGTGGTCGCGCAGCTCGCAGATCTCCGGGATCTGCAGCGAGTGCAGGATGTTGTAGCCGATGCGCTCGCCCTCGGGCGTGACGTGCACGCCGGTGGCCTCGAGGAAAACAAAGTCGCGCGGCCGCACGACGCGGCGCAGTAGCATGGGTGCGAACTCGCTGACCGCCCAGTGGATGCGCAGCGCGCGCACGGGGTCCTCGTCCGTGAGCCAGTCGATCGTGGCCAGGTTGCGCGAGCCCACGAGCTGGTCCTTCATGTAGGCGCTCTTGACACGTTGCACCTCGACCGACGAGTGGTACAGTCCGTACATCATATCCTTGAAGTCGCCCTCGACCGTGTCGACCGTCAGCACCGCGTGCAGCCTCGTCGATGTGTAGCTGATCTTGCCGATGGACGCGGCCGCTGCAGCCGCCGCAGCGCCGCGCGAACTGCCCACCGCGTCCGCGATCGACCGGTCCGAGTACGAGGCGAGGCCCGAGCGCCTGCGGATGAGCTTCCAGCGCGCTTCGTCCACGACGCCATGCTGGACGGTGCGGAACTCGACGAACTGGTCCAGCGCGTCCTGGACGAACACGGCCCCGAGGCGCTTGAGGCCATCCACGTCGTCCTCGGATAGCCGCAGCGGCGGAAACGTGTTCTCAGGCAGTGGAAAGCGCATGCTGTCGGTGGGATGCGGAGTTAAACAGAGAGTAACGACCGCATCGGCAGGTCTAGGCGCTCCGGGCTGGGCAGTATGGCGTCCAGCAACAAGCAGAGGTGTACACATTACACGATACCGCGCCCACCGTCACGGCAACTGCGCCTGCCCACCTCGCGTTCTCTGTGGACAATCCGCAGTTATCGCTAATAACCTGCGCCGTGCCGTGGGCAGACGAGTGGAGTGGGATCGATTAGCATTTACTTCTTTCACCTCTCGTCTTGGAGAGGTTGGCCAAGTGGACCACTCGCCGACATCCAGCTCGCGCTCGAGTCGACGGCCGACGGCGCGTCGTACATCAGATTGACCACCTTGTTCCCGAAAGAGTTAACTCTCAGAGGTCGGTCCGATTGCGATGCAGCCTCGCCATCAACGTCAAGTGGCAATGCACTGCACGCACGACGTGGAGCGTCGCCCGCGGTGCGTCAGACTCAGGCGGGAGTGATCCAACTGCGGCGACTGGCGGCGTTTCGCTGGTGTTGCGGGCCTGTCCGTGTCGCCGGCCGCGCTTTGCAACGTGGCACTCGATGTCCTGACCGCCCTGGCGTCAGCGAGCGCTCGTTCTCAGCGCCTTCCCCTCGCGGCAGACCGGACACGACGGCGACTTACAGGCCGTAGGCTGCGAGACACGGCGCAGCAAGACGAGCCCACTCGAGAGTGGCTCTCCGCGGGAGTCAATCCGGAGGCTCGGTCTCCGACCGAGGACACCTGAGATCCTCGGCCCGAGGAGCAGCTGGACCGCCCTGCGGACGAACGGCCGAGCCACGCGGAGTCCCGCTGGTCCTGGACGTGCAGCAAAGCATTGGTTGTGCACGTCCAGAGCCTGGAATTGGGGAATGGAGACGCAGGCGTAGAGATCAATGCGTTCTATGTGCAGTGCGCTACAGCACCATGCGCCTGCTCTGTGTCTAAATACTACGAAATCTGCCTGCGGTTTGCTCGCTGCCAGCTCAGCCGAAGAATTCGCGCTGGATGTCGATGGACGCCGAGTCCGTCGGCGACAGCACACCAGACTGGTTCGAGTCGGACGACAACTCGAACGCAGAGAACGGGTTCTGACGCTGCGCCTCCTGCGTCGTGATCTCCAACGCGCTCAGGCTCTGGGCGTTCGCGATACAGCGCTTGCAGAACACCATGCGCTTCATCACCACGCGGCGCTTAGCCGCCGAGTAGAAGCACAGCGTGCGCTGCTGAGCACACGACGCACAGGATCGGTTCATGCAGATCTGGCACGTGCGGTCGTTGGCCCCGCCGGTGGGTGCCTTGAGCTTGGCGGCGCAGCATATGCACTGCAGGCTCGCTCGGTCAACGATGACCGACTTCTGCGTCTTGAGCGCCCAATTGAGCTTCTTCATTGACCCGCAGTAGACCGCTTGGCGGAACGAGAGCATCGCCTCCGCGGTGGCAGGGATCATGACGGACTTGGCAATGTCGCCAGCCGAGTCGACGAACCCCTTCATGTAGAACTCGAGGTGGTCGTCGTCCAACTGCCGGTAGATACCACAGTACGAGAAGCTCGCGCGCACGATTTGGTAATCCGTAAGCTCGCGAATACCTGGCACTTGGATCGAGTGCATCAGGACGTAGCCAACGCGCTGCCCATCCGACGTCTCGCGAAAGCCGATCGAGTCCAGGTAGACGAAGTCGCGCGGGCGCACGAATCGGCTGAGGATAGGAGATGCGAAGTCGCTGACGGACCACAGCAGCTTCATGCACCGCATCGGGTCCTCGGGCGTCGGGTCCGCAAGCGTCGCGAGCACCTTGATATCGCCGATCTTGTCCTGCATGTACCCCGTCTTGATCCACATAAGCTCGGTGGTAGGTCGCAGCAAGCCGTACATCATGTCATCGACGGTGCCCGCGAGCTTCCCGACGCCCAGGAGACCGTGCAGTTTGGTCGAGAAGGACATGGAGCCCACCATGGCGTCGTTCTCAAACGTGCTCGCTTTCGTGATTTTGATCGTCCGGTCCTGATACACGGTGATGCCATCCTTGGTCTTGACGGGCTTCCACCGCGCCTCATCCACGACGCCTCGCTGCTGAATGCGGAACGTATTGTACTCGTCCAGCGCGTCGTCGATGAAGGCCGACGACAGGGTCAGCAGCGCGTCCACGTCGTCCTCTGACACAACTAGCTCTGGGAACGTGTCCGCCGGCAGTGGGAACTTGACCATCCTGGCACTGGAGCTGGGCGGCGGTGGTGCGTCCGCGTAGCCAACGGAGATCGACGCGAGGTCTTCCGCTGTGAGCAGCAAGTCGGGAAATGGGTCTGCGCGATTGCAGCACGGGGGGGACGCCTGGTGAGCGTCATAGAGAGCACAGGGGACGATGTAGCTCGTCACACTTTCATACAGATTTCAAGTGGTTTTAGGGTTTTGCAAACGGTCCACGACAAGAGGGGATGAGAAACTGCCAGTTGTATGGTGCACGCATCACTTTCCATCCGAACCAGAATGCGCGCCGCAGAAAAGTCGTGCGTGGTTTATCACACAGGATGTGCCCGCCTGCCTGCCTGCTTCATCCACGCAGCCTCGCCGTCCCGCCATGGATGGCAGCTCTTTCGTTAGCTCGATGCCCGATGCGCTTCCATTCCACACCCACAAGCGCCGAGAAAAGACAGCGGAGACCGACCGCCCGATTTGCCACGGTCGTCACTGACGCGGTAGAGTGGCACGAGCCTTCAGGGCACAATGGCAGTCGAGCACGGTACGTACCGATGCGGTGCACACATGTCATGCCATCTCCTTTGGATGACTGGAGATCCGGTGGTAAAATGGATGCGGTCGCTGGTTCAGTCGTTGACGACAGTGGCATCCCGCGGGAGGT
Source organism: Phytopythium sindhum (assembly GCA_023334395.1). Classification (NCBI taxonomy): domain Eukaryota; phylum Oomycota; class Peronosporomycetes; order Pythiales; family Pythiaceae; genus Phytopythium; species Phytopythium sindhum. The sequence goes on along the minus strand of JAASGW010000698.1, from coordinate 3,521 downwards.
GCGGCGACGCGTATCATCAATGGACCGTGGTCTCATGACTCCGGCTGGCCGTGTGAGTAGGGGAGCCGGTGGCTGCCGTTAGTCGATCCTTGTGTGCACTCCACCGAGTGTAAGTGCTGCGGGTTCGCGGCGGGTGCCATGGGCTCGAAGCAGGCCAAGAGCTTCCTTCTCGATTGTTAAACACCTTGTTTGCATGGTGGTGCGCCGTGCGACTTCGTTTACACTACACACCGCACGCACCATAAATACTGCACTTGCTACGAGCCATGCGATACCAACCCACGCCGACTAGCCGAAGAACTCGCGCTGGACGTCGATAGACGCCGAGTCCGTCGGCGACAACACACCAGACTGGTTCGAGTCGGACGACAGCTCGAAGGCTGAGAATGGGTTCTGCCGCCGCGCCTCTTCCGTTGCAATATCCATGGCGTCCAATCCTTGTGCGCTCGCGATGCAGCGCTTGCAGAACAGCATCCGCTTCGTGACCGCGCTGCGCTTAGCCGCCGAATAGAAGCACAGCACCCGCTGCTGCGCGCAAGATGAACACGACCGACTCATGCAGATCTGGCACGTGCGGTCAGCGCTATTCCCGCTCGGTGGCTTCAGCTGGGCAGCGCAGCACGTACACCGGGAGTTTGCGAGGTCGACGATGACCGACTTCTGCGTCTTGAGCGCCCAGTTCAGCTTCTTCATCATCCCGCAGTAGACAGCGCCGCTGAAGGACAGCATAGCCTCCGCGGTCGCTGGCACGGCGATTGCCTTATGGATGTCGCCGGCCGAGTCCACGAACCCTTTCATGTAGAACTCCAGCTGGCCGTCGGGCAGCTGTCGATATATCCCGCAGAAGGACATGCTCGCGCGAACAACCTGGTGGTCTTTCAGCTCCCGCACTCCTGGGACTTCGATCGAGTGCATGAGGATGGTGCCAACGCGCTCACTGTCTGCCAACTCCCGGTACCCGAGCGCCTCGAGGTACACAAAGTCGCGCGGCCTTACAAACCTGCTGACGATGGGGGACGCGAAGTCGCTGAGCGACCATTTGAGCTGCACGCTGCGCATCGGGTCGTCCGGCGTCGGTTCTGCGATCGTGGCGAGCACCTTGGCGTCGGCTACCTTGTCGTTCATGTACACCGTCTTGATCTTCAGCACCTCAGTGTTGGGCCGCAACAAGCCGTACATCATGTCGTCGAGCTTGCCAGTCATGCGTCCGACGCCCAGGACGCCGTGCAGCTTGGTCGAGAAGGACATGGAGCCCACCATGGCGTCATTCTCGAATGTGCTCGCCTTGGTGATCTTGACCGCGCGGTCCTGGTACACAGTGATGCCGCCGCGAGACTTGACGGGTTTCCATCGCGTCTCGTCCACGACGCCGCCGTGTTGGACCTGGAACGCTTCGTACTCAAGCAGCGCGTCGTCCACGAAGGCGGCCGACAGGTTGATCAGCGCGTCTGCGTCGTCGCCCGACACGATCAGCGGCGGGAACGTGTCCGGCGGCAGCGGGTACTTGCCCATCAGTACTGGCAGTTGTATGGGTAGGAACTTCGACGACACGGAGAGACGAAGAGGCCTGCGACGTGAGTGGCAAGTAGGAATCTGCCGTGCAGAGCCATGTCGGAGCGGTCTCGGTCTCGGCCGTACCATATCGGGTGGGTGGCCCCCCCTGTCGCCATAGAGTGGCACCGACCACTTCGCGCGGGCCTTGCATACACTTCGCAAGACACAGCTGAAGCTTCAATCCATTGCTGAGGTGCCGCGCAAAGGAGACTCGTCCACTTCAGACTTTTCTGCAGGTCAGCTGCAGAAAAACACGCGCTCACTCGTCCACCACTGTGCGTGAGTGTGTTGGGGAGGAGGGAATGGCGGTGGGCGCGAAGGGAAGGAAGGAAACCAGCCAAACCACCATTGGATAAGCTTACACTCTATTCTATGCTCCACATTGCTGAGATCCGAGGATAACCGGCCGTTGTGTGATCCGATGCTTTGTATGCCAACAGTGGGGCTGGAGGTGCGTGTCGAGCTCCACTCCGATCGTTTTCGAGTGAGCAGTAAGCAACGATGCTGGAAGCGCGAGGGAAGAACGCTCGTGCGCAGGACACGCGAATTGCTTGCAGGTCGTGGCGTTCCCTCGGAGGAAGGAAGGCAGACAGACATCCCTCCCATCTCTTCTCACGTCGATTCGTCCGTCCGCGCACGCAATTGTGCGGCGACGGGCGCAAGCACGGTCTCCATAACACTTTTCAAGTCATTATGTATTTATGAAGATTCTTTTCGATTATAAACGCTTTTTTATTTCATTAATTTACTATTAAATTACGCTGTACAGAGGTTTTTCTTCGAGGTTCTGCCTAGACGCCATCGTCCAGCATCCAGGTTGTCATGAAGCATTTGCCGGGTGCGACCCCGTCGGTGGCAGCAACGGAGATCTCAAGGCATTGAGGTGTTAAAGCGGCTGGCTCCTTGCTTCCATCACGCGCTATTGTTGGCATTTAGTGATGCTCTCGCTTCCCGGTACGGCACCATTGCTCAATGTATTGCTGTATTGTACGTATCGCTACGTGCCAGTCTCGTCTCCTCCTGCAGTCCTTTTCCCCGCTCCATGCGCGTTGCGTTCGAATGAGTAGACGATGTGGACTTTCCTGTGGGTGGGTGGCGGGACAGCCAGTCACGGTGCTCAGCACTACGCGCAAGAGAGGGCGGTAGACAAGGCCGACTAACAAACAACAAGTGCATCCTCGTTGGCTAACGACACATTCGATTGTCCCAGACGCGGCAAGAGCGCGGCAGCTGTCTTCGACGATTATGGCACTGGCCAATGAATTAAAGCGGCGCTATCTCTCCTAGTGGCGCGTCTACAAGCCTCGCAGTTGGACACTTGGCATGGCCAGGCGTCCCTTTGCTGTCCACGCAGCGTGTTCCACCGGTACTATGCCTCCATTTACCTTTGGTGGCCCTCGTGGTGTTCTCAGTCCTAGACCATGCTCACACAGAGGTATAAAAGCACTCCTTCTGACACGACTTGATCTCAAAATGAGCACTGCAAATATTGCTGCTGCTCGTCTTCATTGATCTCGCACGAACGCGCCGACGGTCGGTCGCGTGATCTGCGCACAGTAGGGCGCTGCGCTTTGCGTATTCGTTACAAAGCACCACCGCGCGCATGAGAACCAGCCATCAACTTTGCTGCACCTGGAACTTCCGCAGCGACCAACGCGTGCCTTACCAGCACCTTAAACGATCTGCATCAGCAGTGCTGAGCCAAAGCACATGGTCGACTGCTAGCCTTTCCTTTCCAGTGACGCACCGAGGGACGCATGCCGATAGTGTATGTTGGGACTGCACCTGGCAGTCCCGCCGGCGTCAGGCTCACGCCCGGCAAGGCGGCGCGTGTCTGCGGATAATGGATCTCTCTGATTGGGCAAAACCCAGGCGTCAGTCGATCTGATTGGTCGAAAGTACTGTGTACTGACATATGATTGGTCAGCGCCACACTTCAACAGGGACAACCCTTCCGGCCCCGGTCC
>JAASGW010000697.1:0-15226 GCA_023334395.1 Phytopythium sindhum | reverse complement strand
GGGGGGGGGTGGGGGGGGGGGGGGGGGGGGGGGGGGGGGGGGGGCAGCCAGTCGTTCGAGCTGCTGCTGGTGTTGCGTACGCTGCTTCTGCAGTTGCAGACACGTCTGTCATGTTTCTGGTGATACTGCTGGAGTACTCGGAGCCGCTTTTGCTGCTGTTAAGCCGGTTGCAGTGCTCAAAGCGCTAAACGACTCGCTGTTGCCGATGTTTGTCCCGGTTCTACTGCTCTTGGAGGCACCTGAGGCGCTCGAGACATGCTCATTATAGCGCTGTCCTCGCCATTGGTGCTCGCCGGACGAGCTTTTGTCGCTGCTGGTGGCCACAATCTCTGGTAATCAACACCTGCACAGGCGCAAGCCACAGCGTCAGTGTTCACACCGCCTATTATACTTCCTCCAGCACGTGATATCAGCACCTACTCGATGCCGTCTGCCGCCGCACGCGTCCATGGTGGACCCGAAGCTGTCTGGGGGGCGTCATTGAATGCTTGTGGACACTCTTGGGGGTTTCTGGGCTCCCAAGCCGCTGCTGGCGACATGGAGACTCTCCCGTCGCTCGTACCGCGTGTTGAGTGACACGTCACGCTCGCAACTGCTCACGGCGTCTGTGGTGGCTTTTAGAAATAGTAGATCGAAATGACGGGTGTGATGACACCGTTAGACGAACATCCACCACCGCAGAAAATGTAAGAGAGAATGGGCTTACATAGAAGCAGTACACGGCCGATTGACAGGCGCTCGTCCGTCCTCAGGTCCATGCGCCGGTCGTCGCTGTGCTTGGTGAAGCGAAGGCGGTAGTGAGACTGCTCGCTGTAGTGGGTTCGACTGGCGCCCTCCACCGGCCGGCCTGTACGCCATCATCGGTACTGTCAGCACCTTATGCTCGAGCGTGTCTGGTTGCTTGGGCTCGCGGTGAGCGCTGGACGCTACCTGATCCCCTGGTATCTGCAGACGAGTATGAGCTGTTAGAAGAGAGAGGGAGGCGCGGCGCTTGCTACCTCATGGCGCGATCCGGAGCGCACCTGTGTCTTCGCTATATGACGCTCGTAGTGTTCACGGGGAGGAACTCGAGGCGGACATTCGATGGCGACTCAACGGGCTTAACGTGAGAGCTCACGTTGACAACAAGGAGTAGGATGTGGCGGTTCTCTCGCTTCATGCGCACATTCAGGGGCTCGAGCCAGATAAGAAAGGTGCGGGAGTTCATCCACGCCTACTGCGTGTTCGTGTACACGCAGTTGAGCTCGGCCGGGATGTCGTGGCCTTGCAGCGCTACGGGCTCCTTCGACTTGCCGATGAACAGCAGCGGGAGCTTTTCGCTCCCGTCTGCGTTTGAGGCGATGCATATGGTCAGCCGCGTCTTGTCCGCCTTCTTGTCCGCGGCCGACCGGCGCCTCGACAGCGTCGTCTCCGCCGCCTGGCGGAAGTAGAAGCTGGTCTCGTCCATATTGTAGGTGTCTTGGAGCGCGTACTGGTCCGTCAGGGCGCGCATCGCGGCCCGACCTGCGCGCGCTGCCGCGTCAGTGATGGACGCCGCTTCACCATGCAGCTGTCTGCTCTTAACACCGTGACGACGCTTAAACCGATACAACCACCCGTTTGAGAAGCCCGGGCGCAGCGACGAGGGTAGGCTGATGTCGTCGGCGATCATCCTCGCCAAGGCGAGCAGGTGGGCGTCACGTACGGCCTCCACGTCTGCGTCGATGCCCATGCTGTCGAACTCGCGGACGACCCGCTCTTCGTACGCTAAAAGCGTGGGGTCGGCCAGTTGCTTGCAAACGTGTAGAGGCAGCGGCGCCAGCTTGAGCTGGGCCGCCTTAGACAGGATTATGCGTATGGTAGAGCGGCTTAATGGTTGAGGAAGATCGAATGCGTGGGCTGCCCATCGGGCGAGCCCTGCCACTGTGTAGTTTCGCAGCTCAGCGACCTCGATGAGCTTGAGCTTCTGACCAATGGCCAAGTGGTGGCGGCGTGGAGAAGGTGGGCTTGGCATGGCGGTCGATAATTGAAAAGTGATCACAAGTCTGCTGGCTGAAAATTGCGATCCAACCCTTCGACAACTTCAATAACATATCGCTCTGGCCAATCGAACCTGTCGTGGAGTGTATACTGGGGCTAGGGTAAAAGTATACCTTTTACACTCTGTCGCAGAAAGTGGTTCAAACTGCCAGAAATAATAGTGATATTAACAATAAAAGAACTCTTTCTTTCACTAAACTGCAATAGAGTACGTATCATATGGTATTAACCGCAGCAGTAATTGTTTAGTTTCTGTAGAGTAGAACAATAATTGTTTGACGTTGTCAAGCAGCTTCAAGGATTACATCGCAGTCATCACAAGTCGCATTGACTCGCGCGCAAGTTAGATAGTAATTCATACAGCACAGCAGACGAGTATTATATGTACAGTGTGCTGCAGGAGCGGAGGTGTATGAAACGCGACCATCACTCGCTCGTATCGCTGCGTAAAGTTCGCACGAGTGGATGTATTCTTCCTGCCAAATTTAATTCAAATATAAAATATAAGAGGTGGAATACCCAATCAAGTGTGATGACCCAATCAAGAAGCCGAAACAAGAAAAAAGGATGGCGTGCGCCGGGTTTCTGCCAATCACACGCCGTGTTGTCGCACACTCGCAGCTCCGACCCCTTCCTGTGTAAAAATACGTAATTACCTTTTCTCCTGCGTAAGAACCCCCCGTCTCCCCGTTGGTTGGCTCCCAGCTCCGCGTTCCTCTCCAAGGTGTCCAGTGCTCCTTTTGCCACAAAACAACAAGTCACCATGGGTCGTCGTAAGTCATGAGCTGTGTATGAATATGGCTGTCGGCGCGCGGTAAATGCCGGTATGTGCGTCCTCAGAAGTCTGACGCTGGCGATATCCCGGATGTACAGGTCCTGCCAAGTGCTACCGCTTCCAGAACAAGAAGCCGTTCATCAAGTCGCGCTTCTGCCGCGGTGTGCCGGACCCCAAGATCCGCATTTACGACGTCGGCAACAAGAAGGCGTCGGTGGACCTCTTCCCGTTCGTGGCCCACCTGGTGTCGGATGAGAAGGAACAGTTGTCGTCGGAGGCCCTCGAGGCTGCCCGCGTTGCCGCTAACCGTTACCTGACCAAGTACTGCGGCAAGGACAACTTCCACATGCGCATCCGCTGCCACCCGTTCCAGGTGCTGCGTATCAACAAGATGCTTTCGTGCGCCGGCGCCGATAGACTGCAGACGGGTATGCGTCACGCCTACGGCAAGCCGCAGGGCACGGCCGCCCGTGTGGCCATCGGCCAGCCGATTATTTCGGTGCGCTCCAAGGACAGCTTCGGCCCCGCCGTCGTGGAGGCTCTGCGTCGCGCTAAGTTCAAGTTCCCGGGTCGCCAGAAGGTGCTCGGCTCCAAGAAGTGGGGCTTCACCAAGTACGAGCGTGAGGTGTACGCGCAGATGCGCGCGGACGGCTTCCTCACGGTGGACGGCAACCACGAGAAGTACGCGCCCAACCACGGCCCGCTCAAGCTCTAAGTGACATACTTGTAGTAGTAGCAGGACCGCGCAGGACTTTTGTGGTGGCTCTCGCCGGGTCACGATAATCTATTGATTGGACTGAGGCCATGAGTGTAACAAGGAGCAGCTCGTCGGCCGGGTCCCCTCCCACCGGCGAGCACCGGAACCCCTTTGTGTAAGTGTCGTGTCGGCGTCGTGCGGTTTGTTGAGTCGGGTGCTGCAAGTAGTCGAGCATGAGGCGTTGGGCCATCGGCATGAGTTGTTGAGCATCTGCGAGTTATTTCGATCTTATTCAACAGGATGCGGCTGACTAACACTGCGTCTTGTTTGGTCTCGTCCTTCATGCGACTAAGACTAAGACGTCGGCCTGCGTGTGACCCAAACTGTTAGTCTCCACGTGAGTCACGGCGCGTTCTTATCCGTGATGTCGTGTCTAACTCCTCGTCTTATTGGTCTCTTGGAGCTCTTCGTCTACAGACACTATTTATCTTGTTCTTGGTCTCCCTCGCCCTCCTGCAGGTGCTGCTCGAAGCCGACGGGCGCGCCGAGCGACGCGTGCGTAAGCGCCATGGCCTTGAAGATAGCACCCATCTGGTCGGGCTCCACGAGCCGCTCGTAGGACGAGAAGAGCTCCTGCGCCTGCTCGTCCGACTCGCAGTTCTGCAGCAGCGCCGCCAGCCGGTGCTCGATGCCCATGTTACGCAGGAACTGGCCCTGGCCAATGGGGCCCGAGGCCACGACCGCGTCGGGCGCCTCCTGCGTCGCGAACCGCCGCAGCGTCGCGAAGTCCACGTCAATGCTCAGGTCCACGTCGCCCGGCTCGCGCAGCGCGCTCACGAACTCGTGGTCCTTGATGCCGCGCAGGCTCAGCTGCGACGGGTGATCGTGGCCGTAGTCCACGATCAGTGCACCGCCGCCGTGCTCCGCCACTCGCCGAGCGATGTCTTGCGCCAGCGCGATGCTCACGGGCGAGATCTCGATGCAGTCACCCACCTGCGCCTCGGGCGTCTTGACCGCGCTCGTCGCCGGCTGCTGCTGTGGCGGCTGCGGGTCGTGCGGGTTGATGATCACCGGCGAAGCGCTCGACGGGTCGTAGACCTTCTCGCGGCCGATGTACACGCGCGCCGCAGGCGTCGCGCCGGGCGACAACACGAAGCGGAAGTGGTCCTCGCCGTCCTCGTAGTCTACGTCTACCAGCCGCTCGCACCAGCCCCTGTTCACGACGGACGCAGCAGCAGTCGGACGGTCAGTCTACAAGCATTGCATCACCACAACGGCACATGGCGAACGCACATCTCCGTGTACTCGAACTGGTGCACGGGCAGCGCGTCGAAGAGCTCCTGCGCGATGAAGAGCGACGGCGCGTGCGGCACGTGCGCCAGCTCGTCATGCCAGCGCACCGTCGGCCCGTCGGCGCCCACACGCATCTTGTTGGCGGCCGAGGCCGCCGTGTTGCTCTTCTCGCACCCCAGCGTCTCCTGCTGGATCTTGCGCAGCACTACATTCATAACCCACAAGTGCATCCGTTCACCAGGTTAGTACTGCAGCCAGCCTCTCGGCGATCGTGTCAAGCGAACGCACCGGGGCTGATCTCCACCATGTGGATATCGAGCGCCTTGTAGAAGGGCGGGAAGGAGCGTGCGGCGCGCAGGAAGTCGCTCATGAGGCTGCCGCGACCGGGACCGAGCTCCACGACCTGCACGGCCGCGGGCATGCCCATCTGCTGCCAGGTGGCGACGCACCAGACGCCCACGAGCTCGCCGAACATCTGGCTGATCTCGGGCGCGGTGGTGAAATCGCCTTGCCGGCCGAACACGTCGCGCTTCATGTAGTAGCCGTGGTCCGGGTGGCTCAGCGCGCGGGACATGAACTCGGCCACCGACAGCGGGCCTCTGACCTCGATCATGGTGCGCAGCAGGTGCACGAGCGGCGTCTCGCGGGTCTTCTCCACCGCGTGCGACGCCGGCGATTTGGCCACCAGCGCTGGCCGCTTCAGCTCCGACCTGTCCACCTGGAAGGATAGCGACTTGGTCTTGGCCGCGCCCGCCTGCTTACGCCACTTGTCCGTCTGCGCCGCCACCCGCAGCTGCGCGTACGTCTCCTCCGCCGTGTCACCGCCACTCGTGCCGTCACCACGGTTTGAGCTGAGGCCGCGGGAGGGGGAGACAGCGCCCATAGCAGGGATCAGATGCCGCCGCGAGAGTGCACGCAGCGGCGCCGCCGCCGCCGAGACGCGCATGACCATCGGGGGCCGGAAGGTTTGGATGTCTGGGTAGACTCTGTGGCTAGGAACAGACTCCGATTCTGAGTACGACGATGATCTGATCTCGATGGTGAGGTCTAACAGAAATCAGTATACTTTATGTGACCCAGAAGCGTCTTCTAACTCAATTCAGTATGCAATGAAAAAGCCAACAGGAACGCGTTGAAGCTCTACAGTGTCGCGTTGAGCGCTCCTTCGTGCATGCGAAGTGCCCACGGTTCACTCTTTGCTGTACCTGGAACTGTCGTGGGCGTGATATCATAGACGCGACCTGGGCAGTGACGTCTCTGCAAAGGCTCTGCCTGCAGTAGTCTTCGGATCCCGTCTACCGGATTGCGACGCTGCCTGACAGGTGGATTGATATCCGCCTTGCTACGGAGGAGCCACGGACGAACCGAAGCGTCCACACGAGCGCGACACCATCCTGCTGTTTGCTGTATACTGATGGATCGGTGACTCACACGCGACTTGCGGGGCTGTTTGTTGTCGGCACGATCCAGCGCTCCAGCCCAGCGACATCCGACCTGCAGGCAGCTATAACTGGCCGTGGTTCTCCAGGGCGCAGGCTATCTTTAGCGAGCACTGTTTCGCCAAGTCCTTGTCTGGGCTGAACGATATTCGCCGTCTAACTTGGTCGGCAGTTGGAAATAGCGGTCAACAGCAATAGCTAACTCGGCGGGATCACGACTCTCGTCCCCGGCCAAACGACCATACCATCAGTGCCTCTCCATTTACAGCATCAAATTTCCTTGACAACCATGGCGGACGCTCGGCAGCGACCAGTCGGGCGCATGGCTGGCGACGCCGGGCAGGCAGACGCCATCTCGGCTCTTCCCTCTGGTCAACAGCTCGAAAAGGTGGTCCCGTCGGCGCGGTCACGCTCGAGCGTCGACGCAAGCAGCCAATTCAGGCACCATGACAACTCGAGAACGCGTTCAAACCCGGCGTTCTCGTCTTCGTCGACGCGCTTCTACGTTAGCGTTGGCCCAACCGCCTTCTGCGTGTGTTGGCTCGTCATCCTGCTCTTCCACGCCGCGTGTTTGGTCTTCTGCGTCGGTGCCGCCTGGGTGTACGCCGCAATCCCCAGTACATTGCTCGCGTACTTGGTCTCTACCAAGTCGCTGGCGATCGACATGAAGCACTTCCCGCTCGTGCCCAACATCTACGCCGTCATCGCCGCGAGCCACGCGTTCTTCATCGCCAAAATGCTCGTCACGTCCATCGCGAATCGCCAACTCGCCTTCTTCTGATGGCCTGTACGCACCAAAGCAGCGGGCGGCTGACGACTGTCGCGGTTCCAAAGCATCACGTCCATCGCGCCCACGACCGCATCTGTAATTGAGGCAGCACCGTCCCTGGGAGGGAGTAGGAAGACAGATTCGACAACCCGATCAGGCCCAACACTCTCCAAGTCACGGTTTGCAAGCATGACATCGCTGGCGGCCGTAATTATGGCGCAGCCGCAAGTGGCGCGCGCGAGCACCACCGTTGACGCGCTCTTCGGTCGCACGGGGTTGTTTAGCGTCAACGGACGACACTTTGAGCGCATCATGCTGGTTCGCGAGTTGTGTGAGGCGTCACTGCAAGCCATGCAGGCCTACGAGCTCGCGCGTTTGCTACCGCGACTGATGCTCGTGCGCGCGTACGTTGCCATGCTGGTCGTCAACTGCTGGTCGACGCTGATACTCCACCGCCTCGTCGCTTCCGACTTTCCGCTGCAGCGTATGCTATGTCTCGTGTGCGATCTTCTGCTCGACTTCGCGTCCGTCATCGGTATCTGGACCGTGGTCGCGTACCGCTACGTGGCGCAATACGACCCCGTGCAGACTTCTTTTCCCATCACGTTGCTAACGGATGAAGTCTGGTACGTCAACTTCCTCAACGACTTCCGTCTCGTGCTCATCTCTTCGTGGGTCGACTTGGGCTCGCAAGTTGCATTCTTTATCAGCATTTTCGGCGCCATCAACGACGTGAAGCTGCTGCTCCATCGCCGCGCCAACGCGCCAGTAGACGCTGCGCTAACTGCAGCAGCAGTGGCTACACGAACGATGCGACGGAACGCTGTGGACCCGCACCATACCATCCGCAACAGCACGGACGCGATTGCCTCGCGGCAGCTAGACGCGAAAATACGAATGACCGCACAGGTGGAGCGTTACGGCGCGTCACTCACGCGCCTTCTTGAGCTCCTGATAGCGCTGCTAGGTGGAGTCATCCTCGCCACCCACGCATACGCAGAGACGCGACCGTCCGTCATGGGGTGTCGACTCGAGGTCTTGACGTGGTTCCGATCCCAATCCGGTTGCGCGCTGCTCGAGATCGACTGCTATCACACCAATACGACCGGGAACCAGCTTGAGATCACGACAGCGCTGAATAGAGTCGCTGTAACCTCACTCGAACAGGTAACGCTCGTGCACTGCCCTTCGCTGCACGTCCCGCCAAAGATCCAGGAACTGCATCAGCTTCGCGTCCTCAAGGTCTACAACTCGACCATCGTCAAGTGGGACGCTGATGCCACCCTTACCAAAATACACCACCCAGATCTTGGCGTTTTGATTGCGCTGCGCGTGAACATGGCCGACCAGCGGCTTCCAGCGGGGATGCTCTCGCCTGAGTTCCCGCCGTCGCTCGCCAGCCTTCAACTCAGCGCCGTCAACCTCGCGAAGCTTCCGGCCGAGTTGGTCTCCATCTGGCCGCACCAGCTCAGTCTGTTCTGGGAGGCGAGTGGGCTCACTGCCGCCCCGCAAAATCTCGTGAAGATACCGATCGCGTATTTGTCGCTCGCAGACAACGACATTGCCGAGTTGCCCCCTGATTTCGCGTACATGCCGGAGCTGATTGTGGTCAACTTGGGTGGAAATCCTTTGTCTGAGCTCGCAGCTGGAATCGCACCTGACGCGTACAAGGGCGTTGTGCCGTTTGGAACAGTATTAGACTTGCAGATCACGTCAACCGAGATCGCGACATTGCCCGACGGCTTGATCACCGCGTTGGTGGCAAGCAGCGGTCGAGTCATCTACGCTGGCTCGACGCCGCTGTGCAAAGCGCTTGAGGATGATAGTGCGAGGGTGGACAAGCGGCTCGCCGCGCTGCACTCACGAGGGATGATCAGTTGTGCTGGCGGCGGGAATTTTCGCAACCTCCCATTGGATGCGACGACGGCGCAGTACGAGATCCGTGACTGACCAATGTGACACGTGAATACGGAAGGTCGGCCACGCCTTTGTCGCGTCGAGAGGTACATCAGCTCTGGCACTGGAAGAGTGGAAACTGCAGTCGCTCAGGCGCCGCCCTGCGTTGATATTAGTGATGGTTTAGCTTGTGCCTTGTTTAGCTGGGTCTTCACGCCATCAGTGTCGTTAGGACTGTAGCTTGCGAAGCACGGACGAGTCAACCGTCGCCAGCAGCTGGTCGAAGGCGCTTTGGTTGCCTAGTTGCTGCGCAATGACGGACAGACGAGTGCACGCAACGTTCTTGACGTCGGCTCCACGGACGGCAGCCTCCACTTCCGAGTAGGAGCGTTGCTGTTGACTGCGGTGGGCTTGATACGCACGGAACACGCCACCTCCTCCTTCTTGGTCGTCGGCATTGCTTCCCGAGACGTCTTGTGCTTCTTCCCGTTCAGTGTCGATAACATCAATACAGACCTCGAGAATCTCGCCGGTTTTCGCGAGCATCGGCTCGCTTATAAGCGAAAGCGACGCGCACAGCGCCAATGCCCACACTTTCCGCCGCGTCGAGGTCAACGGCGAAGACCCAACGGTGTAGTATACGTGCAGCATGGTCTCAACTGCCGTCAGCAACGCCGACTGGTCGTTGTCAAAGGCATGTGCCAGGCTGACGTCAAAATTTCGGACGACCAAGAGCGAGATGACGCTCAGATACGACGCGATCACCCCGTCTGATTCAGATTGCGGCTCCTTGCGGTGGAATGCGATGCACGCCGCCAACATTGCTTTGACGACAGGGAAGCAGCACGCAAGCTGCTCGACTGGAAACAAGGCGATCACCAGCTCCACAACGTCAGCGATTTGGCGGCTTGCTTCGGCTCGCACGTTGCCAATGACGTTACCAAGCATTCCCGCCACAGCTTGATGATGCGTCTCCCAAAACTGCGCACCGCCCTTCCGCACGTACAGCTCCAAGATCTCCAACACCACCTTGATATGCTCGTAGTCACGTTCCAGCAGTCGGATTACATTGCTGAACAGCAGATGCAGCTCTTCTGTATAGATTGGCGCCACGTCGAGGGTGCTCCGCCACAGCTCCAGACCGCTTTCCATAAGAAAAACCTCGTCGGGGTTCGAAACGTCCGTAGCGAATCGGATGACTTGCAAACACATCCCGACTAAAGCCTGGATGCTGGCAGATCCAGCGGCTGTGGGCAGCGATGAGTTGCTCTGCGCATCATCGCCGTTGATCGTTGACAGCAGCTTGGCGAGGAGCTGCAGGATCTTCCCCCGCACCAAGTTGCTGGACTCGCCTTCCTCAGACCACATGGATGGCAGCGGAGCAGCGATTGTTTCGCAAAAAGCGACAATGCCTGTTCCGCACGCCTGCACCATCGACTCGAGGCACGACAAAATCTTCATCTTGCTGTCCGTCTCGTCGGACTGTGGGAAGAAGCTGAACAAATAATGCAGCGCACGAGCGATGAACGGAGCAAAGGCCTCGCTCTCAAATCCCCAATCGTTCACCATAGACTCCAGCGTCTGCACGACGCGGAGTTTGAGCGCTGCATCGGCGTCCGGGAGGAAGACCATCGGACTCAGAATAACGTCGTACAGCGGTGGACGAACGTTCGCGGATAACTGTGCGAGCCAGCAGCTGACAAGCCAGACAACGCGGAACCGCAGCACCGGCAAGCCTCGAATACAGCCGACTGATGTGTCTTGCCCAGCCAAGATCGGGACGAGATTGGTCAGGAACCACGGCTCGAACTCGAAGCACTCGTGAAGGTCGTAGCAGCCCAGACCCAGCGCAAGCAAAACTGCGTCTGTATCGATGATCCGTTGTTCGTCGACCACTCCAGCTCCTTGGCGACCGATCTCTTGCAAGCATGACGACGCAACGGTTGCCATCTGCGTGAGCACTGGGATGGTTTGCTGCGGGAAATTCTGCAGCAAAGTGAGGAAGAGGTTTTCGGCACATGCGCGCACGGACTCGTCCGCGGTCATGCTTTCGGCAGCGTTGCAAAACCCCTCTGGATCCATTTCCCACTCCTCGAGGTCCTTGGTAGTAAGCGTCATGTACTGCTTCACGACGAACGTCAACAGCGACTCGAAACGATTTTCCGATGGCGCAGAAAAGAACGATTCCACTGCCGACTGCGCCTCCAAGACCATAGCGTCCGACAGCTCTACGTCGCCCGAGGCAGTGATGACCTTGTTGATGACGCGTGACGAGCCCATGGCGGACGTCAAGCTTTCGTTCTTGTACAGCCTGCAGCTCAGCACATTCGCGAAGAACTGCAACGCCGCGATTTGAAGACGCTGCGGTGCCGGGAAGATCGTCGTAGTTGACGGTGTGATCACAACTGGAGCACACGACGTCAGGACTTGCCAGAAAATGCCCATATAAGGCGGCAAGTACTCGCGAAACTCGATCGGATACGAGTTCTGTAGGCCAACCACGATCGCGGCCGCTCGGTGCATGCACTTGTCCAAACGAATCATGACTTGAACGAGTGGATCTTGGTCCGAGTCGAAGGCGACACCGCTGTGATTGCTGCTTCCAGCAGCAGAAAGCGCCTGTCGAAGCTTCGCCATGCTCTCAAGCTGGTTGTAAAACTCGACGAGGGTTTGCCGGACCAATTCTCCATTTTGAAGCCCCGCCAAGTCTCGGTACGCGTTCAGTAGCACAGTTGACAGCAACTTCACTGTGCGGAGCATCAGCGCTAGTCGGTCGACTCCTGCGCTCTCCATGGCGACTCTGGCTTGCGTCGCAGCCGCGGGATCCATTGCCTGCGCTAGCGATTGGCATTGAGCCCAGAGAAACTCCATCGTCCTCGACGCCGAGACCTTCCAGTACTGCATCACCAGCGGGAGCAGTTCGATGCTGAGCGCAGCAAACTGCTTGCGGTGCATCATGAGCCGTCGGGTCGCAAGCTCCTTGACGATCCGGTACGTCATGTTCACGCTTCGCTTCTCCACGAGCACATCGTCCGCTTCCGCGCTAGCAACCGACTGCTGGAGTACGCGCAGCATCGGTGAGAAGAGCTCATCCATCTTCCACTGGGCGGGGAAATCTCCGCGCGCCATCTGCGCCAGCACCAGCGCCAGATGCAGCGCGATCGTCTCGCTGGGTTCTCGCAGCGCCGCGAACAGCAGCACGCGCCGTACGTGCGCGCGCTCGGCGTCAGCCAGGCCGTTCGCCCTGGACTTCCACTGCTTCTTGAGGTAGTGCTTGAGCCAGAGGCACGCCAGCAGCCGCGTGTCGTTGTCCACCTCGCGTAGTGCCACCAGGTTGGCCGGCTCGCCGTCCGCGCCGGGCACCGCTACCGACAGTTCTAGCACGGCCGCCAAGAACGGAGCCGCCAGCGGCGTCTCCTGCAGCTGCTGCAGCTCCTGCTCCGCCGCCGAGCGCTGCGGCTCGCCCGCGAGCAGCGTCTGCGCCAGCAGCGCGCGCATCCGCAGCGCCACCTCCGCCATGTTGCCACTGTCCTTTCTCCTTCTTGCTTGGTCGGGTGGCGGGCGGGAAAAGGCAACCAGCTTGCGGCCTTCAAGTCCCGAACGCGTCCCGAACGTTCCGACTTTAATGTTTGTAAATCCGGGACAATTCAGATTTGATTTGACAGGGTTGATTGCCTAGGGCTAGGACGCTGGCGCTCCCTCCCGCTATTGATCTCCCCCCTCCCCCCCCTTCTCTTCCAAACTATGGCCGACGGCAGCGGGTAAGTATCCGCAGGACCACCCACTTCGCGCGGCATACAAAAACCAAGTGCAAAACTTCTGGCCGTGGCGCGCGCGGCCACCCAGCCAGACCTCAAAACGGAACGGAACGCAAAAGGCGGAAAGGCAGCAAGTGGCAGCTCGAGTGATCTCCCTCGGTGCCAGTCTCTTCCCCCTCACTACAAGCACCCCCACGATCGACCACTCCCCCCAAGCAACCATGGCTGACGACGACCGCAAGCCGACGTACGTGTGTGTCTGTGTGTCTGTGTGTGTGGCTTCCCCTCGCTAGCGGTATCTTGAGCTGACGTGGACGCGGAAATGGACGGCAGTGAGCACGAGGAAGGCCAGGAGGGCGCCACGCCCATCGCTGACGGCGACATCGAGACCAACTGGGACGAGGTCATCGAGACCTTCGACGGCATGGAGCTGCGCGAGGACCTGCTGCGCGGTATCTACGCGTACGGTTTCGAGAAGCCCTCGGCCATCCAGCAGCGCGCCGTCAAGCCCATCCTGCTCGGCCACGACTGCATTGCCCAGGCCCAGTCGGGTACGGGTAAGACAGCCACTTTCACGGTGGCGATCCTGCAGAAGATCGACATCGCTCTCAAGGAGACGCAGGCGCTGATCCTCGCCCCCACGCGTGAGCTGGCGCAACAGATCGTCAAGGTCATCGTCGCCATCGGTGACTACATGAGCGTTCAGGTGCACGCCTGCGTCGGCGGTACCGCTGTGCGCGAGGACATCCGCACGCTGCAGCAGGGCGTCCACATCGTCGTGGGCACCCCCGGCCGTGTGGGTGACATGATCAACCGCCGCGCCCTCCGCACGGACGAGGTCAAGCTCTTCGTGCTCGACGAGGCCGACGAGATGCTCTCGCGCGGTTTCAAGGACCAGATCTACGAGGTCTTCCGCTTCCTGCCGGAGAAGGTCCAGGTGGCGCTGTTCTCGGCTACCATGCCGCTGGACGTGCTCGAGGTGACGCACCGCTTTATGCGCGAGCCGATCCGCATCCTCGTCAAGCGCGACGAGCTGACGCTTGAAGGTATCAAGCAGTTCTTCATCGCCATCGACCGCGAGGAGTGGAAGTTCGACACGCTCTGCGATCTCTACGAGACGCTGACCATCACACAGGCCATCATCTACTGTAACACGCGCCGAAAGGTCGACTGGCTGACGGAGAAGATGCAGTCGAAGGACTTCACAGTTTCGGCCATGCACGGTGACATGGAGCAGCGCGAGCGTGACATCATCATGCGCGAGTTCCGCTCGGGCTCGTCGCGCGTGCTGATCACGACGGACCTGCTGGCCCGTGGTATCGACGTGCAGCAGGTGTCACTCGTGATCAACTACGACCTGCCGACCAACCGCGAGAACTACATCCACCGTATCGGTCGTTCGGGCCGTTTCGGTCGTAAGGGTGTGGCCATCAACTTCCTGACGCACAACGACGTCCGATACCTGCGCGACATTGAGCAGTTCTACAACACGCAGATCGACGAGATGCCGATGAACGTTGCGGATCTTATTTAAGAGCCCCTTCCATCGACGCGTCGCTGCGGGTCGGCCTTGAGCGCGCGCGAGGCAACGAGTGTGCGCGAGGGCTGAGCGTCGGCGGCCGGGAAGAGAAGCAACACGAGAGGGACGAGCAATGTGCGCACGGAGGCATTTGTAGTACCAAGTGTTAGGAAGCGAGAGAGGAGAGAGACGATCAGTGGGGAGAGAGGAAAGAGAGAGGAGAGGTGGACACGATCGGACCGGCGAACGAGTGAGCGGCGGGCCGCGCCGAGAAGACGATGCCGGGAGCTGACAAGCCCTCGACGCCGTCCTCGACGCGCGTTCCGCCAGTTTGCAATAAACGTTTCACTTTTTTTGGCACGCCATGGCTTCTTTTCCCGTTGCTTGAGCGGCGTCATCAATGCTTCAGACTCCGACCACCGACGAACGCCCTGAATGACACGAACGCTTCACTGACTCCGTTCGCTGTGCGCGTCAACTGGACGAAGCGGCGCTGCCTCCGGTCAACTTTGCCGATGAATCCTGTCTTCCCGATCTTTCGCGCATGTTCCAGCGTCATGAGATGGCTTCACTCCCAACGATTGGCTCTCGACGGGGGTACCTCCAGACTCAGCGCAATTGCCGCTCACCGCCAAAACCGGGTACTCCCTATACTCAAATCAAGTGTGGCTTGCGACATGTGGTCCTACAGCTCCCACTTGTTCCCCCCTCCAGTCCTGCCTGTTCGCCTGCTTCTCACCGCCTTTTGACACTGTTTTGCCCTCCCCCGCTTTTGTCGGCTTCTGCGCCTGTTCTCCCCCGCTTCGCAACCCATTTGTAGCGGAAAAGGAGAGTACCGTGCTTACGTTTCCCAACCTCATCCTACCATCAGCATAGTTTCCCCAAGTGCGGCTTCCCCATACTCGACACTCCTTCATTCGAGAAAGGCCGCCGCATTCCCGAGCCGCTTCCCCCCTCTCCTCCTCCGCCGCCTCCGCGTCCTCCCTGCCCCCCCCCCCCCCCCCCCCCCCCCTCCCCCCCCCCCCCCCCCCCCCCCCCCCCCCCCCCCCCCCCCCCCCCCC
>JAASGW010000696.1:0-15242 GCA_023334395.1 Phytopythium sindhum | reverse complement strand
GGCTCACAATGACACAGCATGGTGCAATCGAAAGCGCTTGAAATTTGCTATTATCTACTATAATTTCAGCCAATAAGAGCAGAAAGTGATGAATTTTCTGCAAAAAAACACCATGTTCATAAGGCCTGGCGTGCACTGTACTCCATTGTCGATCCAATGGCTGTCAGGGTATGACTGTGAACCGAGACGCGAACGCTTCGCTGAATATGCTGATGCTTTTGGCCGAGTGCGAGCTTCGCGGTCGACCCAGACCACCTGCATTCTCCAGAGACTAGTGTCCACGGGTGCCTTGGCGCAACAACGCGACAGGGAGGCTCGTAGATAGCCAGCTCAGGCATTGTTTTTGGATCTAGAACGTACTTCGTTATTCAGAGTATCCATCAACAATAAAAAGATGATCGGACAGAAGTCCACTGTTAGGCTGTAGTCACTCGTTAAAGTTGATATCAGAGGCACAACCAATTGATTCTGTTTCGATGCAATCTTGATGTAAACCTTATCGAGTAAGTATAGTGACGTAAACACGTCAAACGTGACATCTTCAATCACGAGGCGTGGGGCCGTCCGTTGAGCACCAAATCCAGAAGATGACCACCTTCATCATAGGATCCCGGTTCCTCTATCACTAGCACAGCCTCTTTCTCCACGGTGCAGACTCCAATCGACTAGCAGACGACCATGTTGGCGCCGTCGGAGCTGCAGAGCAAGGCGAATGGAGCGGTCGCGCTGCTCGGTGCGCTCTCCCGTCGTCTGTGGACGAACCGCGTACTGCGTGCCCTTCTCGTCATGAGCGCCAGCTCGGGTGCGCTATCGACCGCGGCGCTGACCGTCATGCTTCGAGACACAATGTGCAGCAGCTACATTGAGGCGTTCGGGCTGCTCGTGCGCTTGGTCTTCGCGCTCAACAAGGTGCTGGCGAGATACGTCGCGCGCGGCTTCCGCCCGGAGCTACCACACTGGACACTGCGCTTTGAGATCGTGTGCGCTCTCATCCGAGTTTGCACCCACCGCCAAGGCGCGAAAATGATCGAGTACGAGCACGCGCGCAGCATTCGAGCGCACAGCGAGTCGTTCGGCTCCTTTACCGGGTGGTTCGCGCGTCGAGCGCACCAACGAACGCTTGAGACCGTTCATTACAACGGCCTCGAGCATCTCTGGCTCCTGTCACCCATTCCAAGCTCGGGCGGGTCAAAGACCGATCGGATCGTGGTCATGTTCATCCACGGAGGCGCGTTCGCGATCCTGAGCCCGCGGCTGTACATGTCGTTCTGCTGCGCGCTGGCCCATGCGATTGAGCTCGAGCTCGAGCGTAAGAGTGGGCGCCGCATGCCAGTCGATGCGTTCGTCGCCAACTACCGGAAGGCGCCAGAGAACCCGTTCCCGGCCCCTCCGCAGGACGTCGTGCTCATGTACGACTACCTCTTAACCCATGAGAAGCTGGAGCCGCACCAAATCGTCCTTGCTGGCGACAGCGCGGGTGGGTCTCTCGCCTTGTCAACTCTGATCCGCGTCCGCAATCGCGCCTCGGAGATTGAGCCCAAGCAGGAACCGCGTCTCCCACTCGCGGCTCTACTCATCTGTCCCGGCGCCGACATGACGGACGAGTGGAATGAAGACGGCGACAGCGAGGATGAGAGCCCGCACTGTATCATCTCGCACAAGATCCTTGCCGCTGGGCGAAAGGCGTACCACCGCTCAGCGCACGACGAGTCGACATGGCACGACGCGTCCGCCGTGCACAGCGACCTGAGCGGCCTGCCGCCCGTGCTCATCCAGGCCGGGGCGCTCGATCTGCTCTACCCGCACGCGGAGCGCCTGTTCGAGAAGGCGCAGAGTGATGGCGCGGTCCAAGAGTCCGGCTGGGAGTTTGACTCCCACGAACACATGCCGCACGTGTTCACCGTGTTCCCGACGATCGTGCTGCCCTACGCACGCGTCGGCGTGCAGCGCCTGGCCGCGTTCGCCGCCAAGCAGGTGCTTACACCACAGAAGAGGAAGGACCTGCGCGAGTCTGGCGAAGCCATGGTAAGCTCTGCCGGCGCGGTCGCCGCGTAGGTAGGTCGAGGCGTGGCGCCGAAAGCCTCTGGTAGTGTATTGAAGTGGGTGAGCTGCTCGATTGAAGGTGATTCAATAGTGAAAATACCTTTACAAATGAATGCTTCGCGTTTCACAGCATATGGATGACGTGAGTAGAGCGCAAGTTCGACCAACCGACTCTTTCGTGAATGGAACGTTCACTGACCAAGCAAAATGGATAACAGCGGATGGACTTCATCAATGCTGGGCTGCGTGATGGTTTCTTGATTCCTTCGCGTCGTGGTGGACTGGCAACTCGATTCAAGTTGGGCTCGATGTGCCAGCACTATACGGTATAGTCTATACCATATATCGGTCACTAAGCAGCGTCCATTTCGTCCGCGATGCCCGCGTATGACGCGGACAAAATCAAGCAGCGGCCGTTTAACATGCGTGATCGCTCAGATGTGATGGTATGTCACCGGAAACATTCGAGGCATCCTCCCACCGCATCACAACTTCATTTACCTGTCAGCTGGAACCTTATCACTATCTCCAGCACTGGTTGCTTCGTTGCTTCCTATCGATGCTGTCGCCGCCCAAGCCGCGTGGTGTCCTCGCTGTCCATCGATGGCTACGGTTTCCGTCACGACTACCTGCGCTTGGGTCACTAGCGCGGACGACGCTGTATTTGTACGCCTTGAGCCTCTTCCACACCTGGACCAAGTCTGCCTTAATGTACGCGGCCATGGCGAGCTGTTGCGTGTTCGTGTACACGACGCTGTCGATTCGTAGCATCAGCTACAACATGACCGAGGCGATGACCGTCGCCGCTAAGATCAACTTGTCCATCGTGCGCACAGCTACTCGGTTCGTGTTTGTTCGCGGTCGGCAGCAGCGGTTCGCGAACTGGACGCTGCAGCTGGAGATCATGGTCGATGCTCTCCGTCTCGTGACCCAGCAGTGTGGCGCCCGGGTTTCGGAGTCGTGGGCCGCAAGCGAGTTGCGCAGTCGTAGCGTGGTCATGGGAACCCTCGACGGCTACATCGCGAGCTTTCTGGCGGGTGGGATCACCATGGAGAGCGTCAGCTTCCGCGGCCTCGAGCACATCTGGCTGAAGAGCACCCGCCGCAGCACAATGACCGACAACCAACGTCGGCGAGTAGTGCTCTTCTTCCATGGCGGTGGGTTTGCAATGGCCAGTCCACATTCGTACATTTCCGCTGGCGTGCGATTCATGGTCGCCATCAGGAGCGAGCTCGAGACCAGCGAATGCGGCAACCAACCCTTTGCGGTCGATATGCTGCTCGCCAACTACCGCAAGGCGCCGGAGCATCCGTTCCCAGCCGCGCCAGACAACGCATACGCCATGTACAAGTTCTTGCTGGACCACGAAGGACTGGATCCGTCACAAATCATCATCGCCGGCGACAGCGCGGGGGCTTCGCTTGCATTGACGACGCTAACCACCATTCGGGACTTGACGCCTGACGCTCAGCCGCTTGCGGGAGTTCTCATCTGTCCGTTCGTCGACTTGGACCCTGTGCACGTGCTGGAGAACCACGAAGCGCCACACTGCGTGCTGTCGAAGGAAGCAACGCTCGGGAGCTTGCAAGGATACGCGAGTGACGGCATCACACCGTAGTGCGACCACCACGATATCAAGCTGCGCGGACTACCGTCCATGTTCGTGCAGGCAGCGACGCTTGACTTCCTCTACGGCCACGCCCTTCGGCTGGTGACACGTGCGCGCCAGCAGTGTCAAGGGGAGGGCAAGTGGGAGCTGGACGTGCACGTCGACATGCCGCACGACTTCACCATGTTCCCGGCGTGGCTGGTGCCCTACTCGGAGGTGGCCGTCTCCCGAGTCGCCGCGTTCATCGTGCAGCACGTGTCACGCATCCCGAGCCAAGGCGAATAAATAGCCTGGCAACAACAGATTGGGCAGCTACGATGGGTGAGAAAAATGAGAGGGTGAGTCATCATGGTAGCCATCGGAAGCTACCAGCGTGTGCACATTGTCAGTCTGTAAATGCCAAACACGTTTACCTTTGTGGCGACCGAAGCCCAACATCGATATTTCACGATGAAGTCGCGAACTGCGAGCGCTGCGAACGTCCACGTATGAATTTGGTTGCTCCCGAACGAGCAGCAATGTGGACCATGGATACAAGAAGTCGCAAGGGCAGCGCATGGCAGCCACCAAGTACGTACATCACCTTTGACACAGAAAAGCAGTCGAGTTCTCGATCGCTGTTGTGTTCCCGCAGTTATCCCGTCGAAACCAACGACCAAGGGGGCTTACCAGTTCAAACGGCCTACTTCTGGAGCCGGCGCTGCTCCGCGCGAGCCACCGCAGCGGGCAGGCTCTGCTCGAACGGTGGGTAGCACACACCCTCCTCCGTGATGATGCCCGTCAGGTATCGGAACGGCGTGACGTCGAACGCCGGGTTGAACACGGGGCAGTCGACCGGCGCGACGCGTACGCCGCCCACGGTCGTCACCTCCTCGGCGCTGCGCTCCTCGATGGGGATACCGCTGCCGTCCAGGAACTCCAGGTCGATCGTGCTCGTGGGCACGCACGCGAACACCGGCACCTTGTTCTCCTTGGCCACAACCGCGAGCTTGTACGTACCGATCTTGTTGACAACATCGCCGTTGCGCGCAACGCGGTCGGCGCCGAAGAGCACGACGTCGACCTTGCCCGCGAGCATGAGGTAGCCCGCGGCGTTGTCAGCGATCAGATGCATGGGCACGCCCTCGCGCATGAGCTCCCAGGCGGAGAGACGGGCGCCCTGGAGACGAGGGCGGGTCTCGTCCACCCACACGTGGATGCCCTTGCCCTGGCGGTGGCATTCGTAGATGACGCCAATGGCCGTGCCGATGTCGACCGTCGCTAGCGCGCCCGTGTTGCAGTGGTGCAGCACGTTGGCACCCCCCGGTACGACCTCGGCGCCGAACTCGCTCAGCCGCTTGTTGATGGCCACGTCCTCCTCCGCGAGCGCCTGCGCGGCCTCAAGCGTGCGCTCCACCAGCGCCGGCACCGCCAGCCTACAGTCAAAGCATCATACATGATAAAACTGTGAGTCGACGGTCTGAGTAGTAGCAATAGCCTGCCGTGACGCACCCCTGCTCGACCGCCTTGGCCACGTCCTGTACGATCTGCGCCGTCGCTGCGGCGTTCACGACACGATTAGCAGTCAATAATCAACATCTCCGGCGGATAGGTTCATTCACTAGGTTGACACGCACCCCAAGTCAGGTTCACGGCCGTCGGGCGCGCAGCGTCGATCGTTTGCTTGGCCTTCTGCACCGCCGCCAGGAACTCCGAAGCACTAAGACAAGCCAGTCAGTCGACCACAATCCATTTATCGCCACATCACTCAACATGATCGCCCTAACCTAGTGTTGCCCGAAGCACCGAAGGCCTGCGCGGCGATCGCGAGGCCGAAGGCACCGGCGGCGCCGATCGCGGGCGCGCCGCGCACCGCCATGTCGGAGATGGCGCGCGTGGCGGCGTCCACCGACTCGCAGCGCATGACCACGAGCTCCGCCGGCAGCTTGCGCTGGTCGATCAGCTGCAGCGCACCGCCCTCCCACTGCACAGAGCGCATGCGCGGCGCGCTAGAAGCAGTCGTCGAAGCCATGGGGGTCGTAAAGCAGTCCTGTTGATCAGCAAAATGCTCTGGTGGCAGCGATTGATTAGCGGTTGAGACGCTACGCTTGACAAGGACGAGTCAGATCTGATCACGTCGGACACGTTCGTGTTTAACACCTTCTGATTGGCCGAAAGGCGCGTCATCTCTGAGTCTAGACTCAGATACCACGAAGAGACGCGAACAGTGAGCTCTTGGAGTAGTCGGGATCCAGCACTCGGCTAGGCGAGCAGCATGCAGTGGACGGCGGAGCTCAACGCGCTGCTCAACCAGTGCGCCTTCTCCGCGGGCTACGACTTCGCTGAGACTTGTGCGGCGCTCAAGCCTCGGGCCGCGCGACTGCGACTCGACAGGTGGGTTGGAAGCGTGTCGTTGTCGCCTCTCCAAGCCATCTGGCTGATGGATGTGTTGAACGTCTGCTGATAGCGATGCGCTAACGGCGGCGGCTTGCGAGGCCCAATGGATGCTGCTCAACCCTGTGGTCGAAGGTAACGAGTTTGACGGGCCGGAACACGACCCGGCGGAGGAAGCGGATCCGTGCGACTGGATGCTCGAGGGGCTCGCCGGAGACACGACACCAAGCAAACTGCTCAGCACTGGCAGTCTGGGTCCGTTCGACTACCAGTACGATGCGCTGCGAAATGACAAGGCGCATGAGCATTGGACGAGTGAAGTGAGTGGAAATCCGTGCTCTGCGTGTGACGACACCTCAACGTCCGGAATGGCCCCCTACCTCCCAGAAGACGACGACGGTGTAGACACCAGTGCCACACCGCGGCTGGAGCTGTCCATTTCCGAAGCAGAGCTGGACGAGCTGCTGCGTGAGTTGCCTGCTAGTGACGATCTGTCACATGCTGACGGGAAGAACCCGGAAGGTTCCAAGAGCGAGATGCAGTGGGTGCTCGCGTTCCTCACGAACCCGGACGCTGCCGCGAAAGTTGACGCCGAGGCGAAACAGTTTGCGGCGGTCGCGAGTGCGAGTGACATTCACGATGATGACAACTACAAGGGCTTCTTGAAGGGCCTGAACGACGCCAATCTTCTGGTGTCACCGCCAAAGAAGCTGCAGTTCGTCTCAGTCACGAAGGACTTGATGACTGCGGCACATTTAGCGAGCAAGACGAGTGCGAATCACGACGAAAGTGACGGTCAGCCGCATTCGGAAGAAGGGGACAGCGACAGTGATATCGAAGAGTGGATCTCGACACGACGTCTGATCAAACAGCGAAGTGGCTTCGATACCTGACAAACGTAAGATGCTGCAGACCATATAGACGGCACAACGATCGCTGCTGGTGTGTCCTGCTGACGTGTTCTGCTGGTTTATAATAGTAATTCTCCTGTTTTATAATACTCTTCACGGCTTTCCTTGTGCTCGCGGTTCGCTGAGATGGAAGACCAAGCATGGTTATTGCATCGCAGGTCGAATGCGCTCGTTCATGATGCGTACGTGAGACTGCTTTACTCATTTTTCAATGCCTTTTGACCATTGGCAGCTGTGCGATCGATGTTCAGAGTAAGAGAAGCTGACAGTTAAAAGGAAAGACTACGTGCACTACTGTCATTCTTTGAGCACCCGACGCCTCTGCAATGCGACCAAGAGCAGTTACAAACACTTCAGCCAGATATGACTACATGTTTCCCAATCCACACGGTTAGCATTTCGCTCTACAGTTTGCTGACTGCTCAGTTGTCGTCACCTTTCAACTCCTCACACAATGTACACCCTTCTTCCTCTTTCTACAGTTTGGGGATCCCTACCGACCCCCTTCCAAATGCATGTGCACTTACGCCGCCGGTGGTAGCAGTCGCTCCTTGGGCGAGCGCCGTTCGCTGCCGGCAGGCGAACACGATGTGCCAGACCCCTCTTCCGTCGACACGGTGACCACGGATGGCTTTTCGAGCTGTGCGACCGACTGGAGGCGCTGCTGGGCGATGAACGCGCCCATGCGCTGCACGCCAACGCTCGAGTGCGGCAGCATCAGCGGCGGGAACAGCGTGAACACGTGCGGCATGTAGCGGTGGATGTCCAACTGCACGTCAACGCCGTGCTTTTGGGCTCGCTCAGCCAGTTTAAGCGACTGCGGGTGCAAAATATCGAACTCTGCTGCCTGGATTAGCATCGCCGGCAGTCTGCTGAGGTCCCGGTCGAGCATGACGCCCTCCCGCCACGCACCCGACTGCTCACCCGTGGCCGAGTCGCGGATCGCGTCCAGCATGGACTTGCTGATGAAACAGTACGGTGCCACGCCCACGTCGGCGCTCAGGTCCACGTACGGGCAGTTGTAGACGGCCGCGAGAGGCATCTGCCGTCCGCTGTCTCGAAGTCGCAGCAGCGTTCCGAGCACGAGACCACCGCCTGCGCTGTCGCCCGCCAGTACAATATCGCTCGGATCGACGCACTTCTCGAGCGTTAAATAGTTGAACATGGCCATGGCGTCATCCAGCGGTGCCGGGAACGTACTCTCGGGTAGCTTCCGGTAGTTGGCCAGCAACACCTGGACTTCATCGACGTTCTCCTGGTGGGCAGCGAGCGAGGCGACCACTTGGTGGCGCAGGCGGTTGCAGAAGTCCACGAAGAACTGCGGGCTGAAGAGCGCGTAGCCACCGCCGTGGTAGTACAGGATCACCAGCGTCCGTACACTAGGCTTCGAACCATTATTGCTTCTCTTCGACCACGGGAACAGCGAACAGTACGTGGTAGGGCGCAGCCAGAGGTGCTGCAGCCCATTGCGCTCGAAGCGCTCGAGTTGCGTCCCGTGCAGCCAGCAGGAAACGGCGCCAAGCAGCCACCCGATGGCGTCGAAGTTGCGGCGAAAGGCCTTGGCGTTGCCCGGGCTGATGATGTGCCCGCCGTGATGCTCGCCTGCCGCGAACGCGATAGCCTGGAACCACTCGTACGCGAGCGTCCACCGCGGGAAGCGCGCCCTACCGTCGCGAGAGAAGGCGAAGCGCAGCACCGCGTGCGTCGACGCACCCGACACGCGCAGGATGAGCGCGCAGAGCTCACCGAAAGAGCGCGCGAACGGCCGGAGCAATTCGTGCGCCGCCACGAGCAGTAGGGCGACCGGTAGGGCGAGTAGGGCGAGCGTTGGCGCGCAGACGGAGAGCGCGAGCAGCGCTGCAACGCCGATGAGTCCAGCGACGAGCGATCCGAAGCGGCCGCGATACCCACCGTCCACCATGGCGACCGATTGGGAGGATACCTCGGATAGGGAGGTGAAGGCGGGTCAAGTTGGAAGGGAAGAGGAGGGCAAATCCCCGAATGAAAGGTGTCTAAGGAAGTATTTCGACAACGATGGTACGTGGCGCAAAATTCGACGTGTCGAGGCCAATGGCATGATTTGGATGAAGATCTTGGCACCCACTGAAGGTTACGTGAGACTGTAGAACGATC
Source organism: Phytopythium sindhum (assembly GCA_023334395.1). NCBI lineage: Eukaryota > Oomycota > Peronosporomycetes > Pythiales > Pythiaceae > Phytopythium > Phytopythium sindhum. The sequence continues at coordinate 6,173 of JAASGW010000696.1, read as the reverse complement.
GTAGGGTTCGCACCCGAGGTAGAGCGGGATAGGCAGGCGAGGGAGGGCCATTTTGATACCACACTATTAACAGCCGAGCCAACACTCGAAGGTGCGTGCTCGCAGCGTTGGATGTGAGCCTCGCCCTACCGTGCTTATATATGGTTAGTGATGGGTAGTACAGTGTAGGGCCCTACAGTAGGGTGGGTCACATCTTGTGGGCATCTCAGACGTGTCTGCGCTCTCGATCAAGTTGATCGCGAGGACTGTGTGGTGAGCCAGAGGTTGAGCGATGACTTGGTTTGAGTATAGAAGTAGGGAGAGATGGCTACAGTGGGAGGGCATGAACTTGAGCGGGATCTTGCGACTGTACGCCGATCTAGAACAGCTGGCGCACGCGCCTCGCCATGTGGCGCGTGCAGAGATCGGCCAGCGTGTCCATTCGCGCGCACTTCAAAAATCGGATACGTACTGTTAGGACTCTTTGAATTGATTTAAGTGAATTAAATGAATTTTGATTTTCTTATTCTTTATTGAATTTCAACATATGCAAAATTTGCAATAAATTTTGCAACAGTGTATTGTGCAGCTAAAATATAAATTATAGAGACCGTGACAGTACGAATTGCTTGGCGTCTTCGGTGTTTGACCTGCTTTCGATGGATGTGCAGTCCTTGTTGGCGTCTGAGGGTGCGCGCTGGTAGAGGAACGGTACGTCCTCGCTGTACACCAATTTAAGGATTGTCTTTTATGGTATTTGGTGGTCGGAGGCTGCAGGAAACGCACAGCCTGCTAGGCCCTGTGTTTGTGTCCAACAGAAGCTGAACGCCATCCTTGCTGTCAGTGCCCGACCTCACAGCGGGTGCTTGCACAATTAAACCCTATGGGCTCCTGTCTCATTTGTGGCTAATGCTCTGAACACTGACATCGGCGACAGAGCTCTCCCATGGGGGTAACATCCCGATGGCTTGGAAGGATTGGTGGTTGGGAGTGGCTTCGACGTCTACGCTGCGGAGTCGTCTACGATATGGGGACGAGGACGAAGCTGGGAACGTCGTCGAAATGGCGTGTACAAGCTAAGATCTTCACATTTATCGCCACTATGTGTCTGTGAAGACGCCGTGCATTGTTTAGTGCGGTCAAATACCGCCAAACAGCCTCGACGCGAACGACTGGAGCGGGCGCGGCAGCGCCGACACCGTAGCCGTTGATCTTGTCCGCCGACTCGCTCGGCAAGACCTCAGACAACACCTTGTACTGTCACAAGTCTATTATTAGTGGATTCATCCAGCGACTGCCTCCCATCGTGGAGTCCATTCTTATGTGGCCGACTGGTTGCTCAGATCATAAATAGGACCCTGCGGCGAGCGCCACAGCATTGTTCCGATACACCAAACAGCGACTGCAACAAGCGAGAACGGCAACGCCGGAAAGCAGGAGCTGACGTTCTCGTTTATCGAAGGCAAGAACCTGTTATTCATTAATTTTGGAGGACGCGAGCGCTATGAATAGCAGTCAACGCCCTTCAAACACAGCCGTCGCCTCGCGGCTGAGGAGGCGAGGACGCGCTTCCTGACTTCAGCCCCCCTCCGGTCGGAGATAGAAGTGCTTTACTCCTGCGACTGGATGCTACAGCTCATCAGGCCATTTCCGCCAGGAGAAAAACGCGCACGGCCTCCGAACACCTCCGTCGCCGCACTCAACCGCCAAAGAAGTCGGCTGAATCCACCATATAACCCAGCCAGGCGTCAAGTGATATCAACACAAATGAATACAGAGCATTGCCTTCAGTGGCGCATGGCACTCAATCAAACAGCTACAGGCCAACTTGGCAGGCTTCCAAGTCGAACGGATGAAGCGAAGCACTAGGAGGGTGGACAGGAGTTCATTGCTGTACAGTATGATCCTCACAATACACAGACATAGGACTGTGAAGAACACGGTCTTCAGTTGCGATGACGAAATGGAGACCATGGTGGGCGGCGTGGGAACATCTCAGAAGGATAATCCACAACATCCTCCAGTATGGTATCCAGAAAAAAACGGTATTACTCGGTATTCCCGACCGACCGCAAATTTGGGGTATATTTAGCCCAATATACTGGCGCAGTTAAAGCCGACCGACCAGTGAGGGCGAGTACTTTTGTCCCCGAACACGCTCGAAGGAAAAGGAACACCAAGGAACAACTACGCGCAGCAGAGCATACAAATGTCAAGATAAGCGCGGGACGGGACGACAAGCACCCGATCACTGGAACAGGCAGGTGTAAACGACTGGTACATTCTTTTACCCGACCGACCGAAGGAAAAGTAACCCCACAAAACATACAAATTACAAGTCTATCTTGACCCATCAATCCGACCGGCCGTCCAGTCATTTACCGACCGACCGACCGCCGCATCGCGCTGAAAAGTATACAAAACCCAAGTATCTATAATTTGATGAAAACGCCCGACCAAGAGGCCGTTGGATCACCTGCGAATTCGGAAAGTCAGCGTGTGGCCGCTTTCTTCCGTCTTTCGCTAATGAAAGCGTGCCAGTTCCCGTCTCGCCTTGTCCAGCGCAGCGCCATTTCCCCATTTGACGGCCGACGCCCACAGCCTCTCACTCGTACCATACAATTGCCAAGATGACGACCGTGGCGACTGGCACCAAGCACAAGACGCCCGTGCACGCCCCCCTTCGGCGGAGACAGCAGCGCAAGCCGCAGGCATACTGCGGGGTCCTGCTCTCGTCCGTCGGCCGGAAATGCTCGCAGACCCGGAAAGCAAACGTCCAAGGCCATAGAGAAGAAGACGGCCACGAGCTGAGGGAAGAGGTGCAGAAGCTGCAGGCATCCGTGAGCGAGATGCAGCAGCAAGTGCAGGTCGCGGCGCGCGCCATCAAGCAGCTGCACGGCCTCGTGGCGCTGCTGGCCGCCCAGCGACAAGCTCGCGGCGAGTGAAGAAGGACGCGGTGATGATGAAGACGGCGGAGATGGTGATGATGGAGGCTGGCGATGGTCTCCGGTGGTTTAGTGTATTATAGTCTCTTTTTTTTTTAGAATGTAAAGCTGATTTAACAGGCAGCATACAGTATCCCATTACGTTCTTCTTTGCGTAGTCTGTATCATTTCAGCAAAAAAGATGGCATGGCGGTCTTCTCACGACTGTGCCTCGCGCTGGAAGGCAACGATGGCCTCAGCGACGGCAACGCGCAGGCGATCGTTCGGCACGATCTCTAGCGGCGTCTTGCCGTTGCGGTCGACGATGTTCGGGTCGGCGCCGCGGCGTAATAGCAGCTGCCAAATAGCCGGGAACATGGCGAGCCGCGCCGCGTGGTGCAGCGGCGTGTCGCCGAACTTGTTGACGCCGTTCACGTCGGCGCCGTGCGCGATCAGCAGCTCCATCATGGCCATGTCGAAGCGTCGCATGGCCTGGTGCAGCGGCGCCATGCCCGCGAAGTTGGCCGCGTTCACGTCCGCGCCACGTGCGATCAGCAGACGCGCGATGCGCATCGACACGGTGTCTTCCTCCCCGTCGTCACCACCGCCGCCGTCTCGCTTGGTCTCTTCCTCTTCTATCTCCTCCTCGCTTTCCGATTCGTCCTCGTCGTCATCCTCGCTTCCGGCATATTCGTCCAGATCCGACGCGCTCAGCCCCGCCAGCAGGATCAGCGGCGTGTTGCCCTGGAAGTCGTGCGCGTTGACGTCCGCATAGCCTTCGTCCAGCAGCAGTCGCACGAGCTTGGGTCGGCTCTTGTCGATCGCGAAATGCAGCGCGCGCATCTGCCGCCGATTGGGGACGTTCGCGTCTGCCTTGAAGTCCACCAGCAGCGCCCTTGCCACGTTATAATTCGTACTCTCGACGGCATAGTGCAGCGCTGTGTTGCCCTGCTGGTCCACGGCGTTCACGAGCTCCCGCGCGGCGCTCACGTGCAGCACTGGCAGCAGATCTACAGCGTTGTACTTGGCGGCAATGTGAAGCAGCGAGTTGCCCGTTAGGTCCCTCGCCAACGGGTCGGCGCCACTCGCCAGCAGCAGTTTGGCCATCTCCACGCTGTTGCGCCTCACTGCGTCCAGAAGCGGCAGCTCGGCGTGCCGCACGGTGCCGTTCAGGTCCGGGTCGAAGTCGAGCACAAACGCGAGCGCGTCGGGTCGCCCGCTCTTCATGGCCGCGAGCATCAGCTGCCGCCAGAACAGCTCCGAGACGTCGTCTCGACAGGCCGCGTCGCCAAGAAGCGACGCCAACAGCAAAGCCGCGACGTCCAGGTGCGCGTGCTCGAGCGCCTGCTCGCAGGGCGTCTCGCCGAAGAACTGACCGTGGTACACGACCGCGTGGCCGGCGTCGAGCAGCCCCTGCACACGTAAGACGTCGCCGCTCGCGCACGCCTCCAGCATCTCGGCGGACTCGTCCTGGGAGCCCGCAGCGGCCGCCGTCGACGAGAGAAACCACGGACGACTCATGAGACTGAGAAGAGTAGAGAGCGAGGCACAAAGCTTGTGCGTTTGGTTGATAAGCATGAGGGGTTGTATACTATTACCGATATGGATGAACAGATATGTTCAAACTACGTATTTGACACCCGTTGCGATCGAAAATTGTATCCGGCGGGTCCACAATGGATGATACCAATGCAGTTGGCCGACTCCAGCACCATGGAGTCGAGTTTGTTGCATCCGAATCATGGAGATGGAGGCTTTTCTTTGGGATGGGCATTGCCCCTTAGGCCGAACTGATGACATTGCCGATACTATTGGCGCCAAGTCGAATGCGATTTGCCGGTGTACTAGACTGGCAGCCCACTGGCTAGACAACTCAAAAACAAATGAGTGGCGTGCATGCAAGAAGTTGAATCAGTGCATCAGTAGAATACCCTCCGACTTGTGTCATGAGGTTTGCAACGACCGGTGCCTTGCCACGGAACGTCGACGCACTTTCAGCGGCTCTCCTTTCTGCGTCTCGATACTGACACCATCACGATCGACTTACGCCGAGAACAACTCCGAGAGGTTCCAGCGTATTCGTAGTACTCTGTCATGAGCTAATGCTTTCATATCACGTGGACCTGTGGCGCACGGCAGCATGTTCAAGTTTGCAGGAGCCCGCGAGCATTTTGTCCTTCGTCACCAGCTTACAGAGCGAGCAGCATGAGGTGGTCGACGCCGCCGCGACCCAAATCCAGCAATACAGGAACGTCTAGCATTGACACGTCCATACCACATTCTCGTAATAGATGACCGATTGATGCCACACGCGGTTGTCGTTACCGCCACGGATCAACTCAACAACGCCGGCAGCGACGAGCTGAACTAGGCTCCTCTTCTTGCTGTTCGTTGCGTGGTCTCTGGGTGCAGTGGGCACCGCATCGTCACTGCTGGACGACTCACATGGCACCACCATGTATCGCGTCGGATAAAATGGCGCTCGCTAGCTCCTGGTGCTTCTCGTTGTCGCTTTGCGCCATCTCAGTAAGGATTGTGTCCCCGTTTGTCGCTACCAGTTTTTTGCAAACTATGTTGTCACCGCCGCAACACAGATTCCTCAGTGCAACGAGCCCTTCCAATGTGTCGTCGTCGCCGCCTGAGTATTGAATATACTTGATCAGACTCGTGATCCCTCCATGTTCCGCGACAGCCACCTTCGTCTGAGCATCAAGTTCCAAAACGCCTAGCGCGCCGGAAGCACAGAGCTTCTGTACTTCGTTTCCGTTGATAACAAGACAGAGAAGGGGATCAACTCCCCCGCCTGAAACAATCCGGGCGGCAACAGACGTACTCGCGAGCGACGTACACTGTGGAGTGTACCCGGTCGTTGCAATGGTGCTGAGCTGCCAGCAGATGCCCAAGCAATCCTGGCCGACGAGGGAGCTGAGCAAGATCCATCGTGCTTTTCTTGACCGTCTACTCCAGGAGATGCCGAGCTCGTCAAAAGATGGCATGTCAATCTCGACCTGGGTATCAGGGCTGCTTGACCCACTCCCAAGCGGGTTCGACAAGGTGTTCTCCTGGACCCACCCGCTGACTGGCCGCTGCTGCTGCCTATTGCTCCAGTACGTCGTTAATTTCGTCTAGTTTGTCGATAGAGGGAACGAGATTCCAGAAGCGCTTGCCGACTCATTTGGACCTCATTTCTGTGACGCCGCGCCGGATCGTGCATCCAGCCGCCCTGAACGCCGACACCAAGCACAACAATCTTAATTCTTTGACGTCGAG
>JAASGW010000695.1:0-15277 GCA_023334395.1 Phytopythium sindhum | reverse complement strand
GAGGATGAACGTGCCCAGGAACTCGGCCAGGTACGCGCGCAGGTCTTCATTATTGACGACGTAGAAGGGAATGTGACGGTGCAGCACTGGCGTGTTGCCCTCCAGGTCGCTGTACTTGTGGTTGGTGCCGTAGTCACTCATGGTGGTAGGCTGGTCGTTGAGCGTCGCTGTAGTTGGTGAACTGGTGCGCTCGAAGCGGAGGATTGAAGAATGAGTTGGCCGGAGAGGCGTGTCGATTCCAGGTCGGAAAGAACTTCATAGCGCACTCTAATGAGAACGTATTGATCCAGATACGGTCGACGGTGCAGCCATGCTTTGGCCAGGATGGTTTGCTGGTGAAGAGAATGAACACTATCGGTGCATCGCATACAGCTGGAGCGGAGACCTGCTGGTGAAGGACTGATCCGCACACGACGCCGGCCTATCCGCGGTGATGTGCATTGCGCTTTTAGAGGGCGCCGATGCGAATTTTTTTGCCAAAGTGCAACGCGTTCTTCTTGACCAAAAATTCAAACGCAACGGGAGGAGCGGCTCTGTTAATCGACTGCTTCGGAGTATTCAATTACTGCACCATGCAACTAACAAGGTGGGACAGCATTATGTGGCGGAAGAAGTCGACTATCGATGGCTCATTCGACTTGAACCGGGAAAGCGAGGTGGGCCTGGCGCCTCAAATGCCATGGACAGCTACAGATAGCAAACTAGCGCGGGTAGACCAGCAGTCGGGACAGCACGGCAATGCCTGAACACAGCCTCGCCGAGGCCATCCGCCGACCGCCATTTGCGCCGTTGGCCTGGTTCGAGTGAATCTTGGCGCCACTCGGTGCAAACCACGCACTGGAGATGGCGGCGAAAAACACGCGAACAACTTGCACAGCCTCTGCTAACTTAAAGGCCCATAATCTGCGACGCGAACGCAGGCGAAAACGTATGACGAGCGTTGGAACCCACCAACGCGAAATTTGTTCCCACGACATGGCTACAGCGCGAACGGGTCTTCCTGTCTGACCCGGGCCGAATCAGCTCTGACTCAGCATAGTCAAGACAATGACAATGATGCGTTGGCACGGGTCTTCATGAAACGGGTCAAAACCCGTTCTGTAGGTGAAGGTGCGACTGGTCCGTCCTGGGCAATCGGATTCGCGGACGGGGCTGCTGAGGGTCTTAGCCCACTGCAAATTGCAGTCTGCAATTAGGCTTGGCTCCAGTGGCCGCAGCTGCATTCGCCTTGTCCGGCTACGCTCAGAAATCTGGATTGAGCTGGCATCGCGGCATCGGCACGGCAGCTCGTTCATCAATTGATGGGAGCGTAAGGGGCTATTGTACAGTAGCAGCAAGGGATGATACTGATAGTAGAGGGCCTTGGATTGTCAAATTGTTGGCCTCGTCCCGCAATCACGGAGCGTGTCAGCGGTCTTCGACGCGCTGTTGGTCATTGCGCCGGTTGTGAATGATGCATTGCCGCTGTTCAAGCATCCTACTTGAAGGACCTTGCGAAATATTGCGCACTTGCCAAGACAAGGGCGCATGCATGGCGATCGCTTCAGCGACGTTTTCTATCGATGCGTGTGTGCTCTGGCGAACGAACCCAACGTTGCGTAGACAACGAACTGTAAATCTAATCATTGCGACGTTGATCTCTCGATTCTCTCGCCTTCATAGATGGCAAACGGCAGGAAGGCTCTAGCACTCTCTCACACACACATACTTACGTCCGACACCGCTCACGCGTGTTAGAGCGCCTTCGGGTGGTGATACTCGATCAAACCGACGTAGACATCTCCATCGATGGCGCCACCGAGCAGAGGCCCCACGATGGGGATCCAGAAGTAGTAGTCGCGCAGCGTGAACACCTTGGAGCCCCAGCCTGCGCACAGCGAGAAGAAGCGCGATCCGAGATCGCGCGCTGGGTTGATGGCGTAGCCCGAGTTCATGCCGAAGGACGTGCCGATGGCCACGACCAGCAGACCACGGCGCTGGGCGAGGTGTACGGGCTCGTGGGCTTGTTGAGCTGATCGTCGATCGCGAAGATCCCGCTGAGCAGCAGCGCCGTACCGAGCACCTCGGTCATGAAGGCCGTGACGTTCGGCACATCGTCGTTCGGGTAGGTGGCGAACACGCCCTGCGTCGTCTCACCCTTGGGGTTCACGCGGTTGAGCAGCGGATAGTAGATGAGGAAGACCATGGCGGCGCCGCAGAAGGCACCCAGGAGCTGGGAGAGCATGTAGAACGGGACTTTGTACCACGGGAACCGCCTGAAGAGCGCGAGCGTCGACGTCACCGCCGGGTTCAGGTGCGCGCCTGACACTCCTCCTGAGAAGTGGATGTCCAGCATCACGGCGATGCCCCAGCACAAGTTGATGTGTGTGAAGGTGTCGTTGGCGCCTTCGCTGAGAACGACCTGGGCGACGACGCCGTCATCGAAGCAGAGCAGGATGAAGGTGCCGAGGAATTCCGCCAGGCACTCTCGGAGCAGTGGTCTCTTAATGGTTTGCGGCGCCGGCGTGATACCGATAGTCGGTGCGAGCATGGCAGCCGAGTCTCTGTGGTCCTCCAGGTCAAGGTATGAGTTGCTGTAGCGCTTCGTCTGTTGCTTGGACATCTTCTCGCTTGGCGGGGACGATGTGAGAGAGGAAAAGGAGACGAGCCGGTGTCGAAGTGTGCACAACAACGGTAATGCCGAACTGAGCAGTTGGAGGGACGTCGGACCGTTCCGGTGATCCCATGGTAACTCATGAGGAACACCGACGCCTTCTATCCGGTGACTGGTTGGTCCCTACCGCGATCTCTATCTCAAGCCAGTTGCGGTGCCCAGGCTTGCATTACCGCTGGTTTGCAGCCCTGGCGACAGGCTTTTAACTCATGCACAAGGCGTTGCCATCACCATGAACCCGTCATTGATCTTATCCTATATCGATTCGTGATTGACTCGCAAGCTCAAGTGGCTCGATGACCGCACATTTTTATCGACGGCGGTACAGATGGAGCCAACAGTGCGCGTAGAGTGCCGAGTTGTGGCAGAAGGTGGCAATCCCTTCCCACGTAGTGCGTGTTTGTATAAGTGTGCGCTATTGATACAGTGCATTGTACAGCATGCACGCTCTCCTCCTCGACCATATCATTGACAGATGATATGCGCTGGATTTTTTGTCCAGGTGATTGCGCCCCAAGATCGCGATCCGCTCGCGATCCAAACCCAGCAGGATGGTCCACCTCATCCGTCGCGAACTATTTGATCGTGCCATCAATCAACAAAGTTGAGCCACCTGCTGATCATCTAATGACGCAGATCTGCTTCCCACCTAATATGCCAGCGTGGTGATGCCCGAGAACTTGATGACAACTGCTTCAGTATGAGCTCGTAGCTTTCGTGGGCACTAATTCCTGGAATGCAAGCCAATTTGCTGATATTTGTGGCCGAAAGAAGTCGCTGCTCTTAAATTAGATCAGGCGGAGAGCGAAGGTCCGACGATGAAGCTCACCACGCAAAGGGTCGACGAGAGCTAAAGCTCAAGCAGCAGCTACTAAGTTATGGCGACCAAGGTTGGTGCATCGGCGGACAAGGGTACACCTCGCGGCGGCAGCGTGCTGGTGTCGCTCGATCCGCCTGAGTTGAGCGTGCTCGTGGTCCAGTTCGAGGCGCTAGAAAACGATGAAGCCATCCGACGCGAGCTGAAGTCCAGGGGGTTCGTAGTCAAACACCAAGCGATGATGACACTCTCACCGATAGACGCTCGCGAGTTCCTGCATGTGTGTAATCCTCAGAACGACCGCTACCGTTTAGCAGACTCGGAGAACCCGGCGGTGAGTGAGGCGGAGTCCAGCAGTCATGCGACTGACGTTTCACCCAGCACTCCATCCGTAGACGGTGAAACCTCAGAGCACGCGATCGAAGCGCTGTCTAGGTGAGATCGCAATACCCTGCTTCTCACTGTGATTGGAGCTTCAAATGCTGACAGAGATCGATGGCATGGCTGCAATAGCGGGCCAGTCCTTGTCTTGGGATTGGAGAAGCCGCATGCGGTCGCCGAGCTCCAGCAGCTTGTCGGTGCGGCCTCGACGTCTGACGACATGGTCTGGGCAGCAGCAGCAGCAGGCAACGACTCCAGTAGTCTGAGTTTACGGTCGCGATTCGGGAAGAGTGCTCGCCAAGTCGGTCTGCGGTGCAGCCAGCAGTCAGGGACGGCGCAAAGCGAGCTCGAGTTCCTCCTGTCGTGCGCCTCTGTGGGCGGTGGGAGCCACCCCAAGCACCGCGAAAGCGCTGGTGACGGTATGAAATGCCGCCGTGCGGCGTCAGCATCAGCAACGATGCACCTGGACCAGCTGCTGAGCTTCCTGTTCCCAGCGCACCAGCAGCATCCCAACTCGGCTGGTCGACTGTTCGTGTTCGCACTTTACGGGCCGCTGGACGCCAAGTCCCGCCTGCATAGTGGCGAAAAGGGTCTGCACGTGGTGACCGACGGGGAGCTGTCGACCATGGCTCGCCGCATGGAGCGCGAGGATATCCTGACCGTGTACGGGATGTGCTCGCTGTCGCAGGAGGACGAAGAGGAGGTCGTTCGCCAGTTTGATAGCATGCTCAAGAGCTTCCCGCAGTACTCGTCGCGCGACATCACAGCGCTCTTCGCCTTCTTGCCGCGCGATAGCGAGGGCAAGCTGAGCTTCCACGACATGCAGAAGTGAGTTCGTCATACATGTTAGCGTGCGAATAGCTGGCTGGCTGATCGTCATGCCATCACGCAGGGTCATCATCAAGGAGCGGGTCCGCCGCGTGATGTGTATGAAGGAGCGACTGCATCCGGCATTGGCACCGCGGGTGCAAAACGCGTACAGGTTCACGCTCACGCGGCTCATGAAGACGCGATCCGAGATCGCACCCTCGAGCCTGTTCCTCAAGGACGTGGGCGCGACTGGCGCCGAGAACGCGACGCTCGTGACGCGGCTGCTGAGCAGCCACACGTTCCAGATCGCGCACTTTGAGGACGGCAACTCGCCGGAGCTCACACAGAACGTACGTCTGCTGCGCGATAACTTCAGACCTGCGGGTGAGACGCGAGACCGCTGGAACCCGAACTGAGAGTGCTAGTACGACATCTCTGAGTAATGAACATGGCTTCGAGGATCTGCACAGCCAAGCAAACTCAGTTACTGGATGATGCGTGTCCGCTGCTGAGCCAACACTGATGTCAGGATCATATTACTCAAACAAATAGGACTAACCTCTCACTGAGAGGCGCATCAATGACTTGCAGAAGTACCTGTCGAAGGCCCTGAGCGATTACTTGCGCCAATTCAGCGCCCCACCGTTTGCAATTCATGTCCTGCAATGTTCGACTCGGTGGAGACAGTGAAATTACCCGCTCGACTTGCGTACGGCGGCTTCCTCGACACTTGCAGCATCAAATCGCCCTGTGCCGCTAGACCGTCGTTAACTGTTGCGTACGCCATTATGAACCGACAAAACCCGCTGCAAGTAAATCCAGTGCGAGGAGCGCACACGGCAACGATGTTCACTACAGGACCACAGCCTTCTCTATATGTTGGCGCCGCCTGGTGGAATGCCGAATGCTATGAAGGACGCATTCGGTCATCCCATGGTGCTCATATACGCTGGTACACAGCATCTAAGTTGTCTGTGGGCGACCTCTGGAAGACAAACTCAGCTCCAGCACAATCGATAATGGTGGTCTATAACGCGATGGTGGTCTCGGTGTCCGCTCCTACGCGGTATTGCGTCGCCTGAGCGTGGCTTGATCCTCTTCAACTTGACGTGGTCCACTACAAATATCAACGGCACCGCAATTGAACTACAAATTCATTCTATGTTTTGAAATCAATAATGGATTCGCAGCCACAGATATGTTGCAGCATTATTTGTGTTTTCTGTCCCTTTTATACTATGTTTGACTACATTCCTATACGGCAACGACATCTCCAACATAACCCGTAAATAAGCGCCTCGCCGCGCGCAGGGCCAAGGGCTCCGGCCCAACCAAAACGACTCGACATACCACCGCCAACACCAGAGCCAAAGTTAAAGCCACATCGCTTCGGCCTACTCGACCAGCGCGGCTCCCTTCCTTCAGGCAACAGGCTCCGCGCGTTCGTCTGTTCCGCCGTGACCTCTCACTACTCCTAGAGATCGAGGAGTAGGCCCGGTCAGCATGGTCAAGTCGTATCTGCGCTACGAGCGCGAGGGCTCGTTCGGCGTCATCGCGGCGCTGGAGGGCAACGTCATCTACGACAAGTCGGGACGCTTCGCGCTGGCGCCGGCACTGCAGGACGTGGTGGTCTGGAACCTGCGCCAGGGTAACAAGGTGCGTGAACTGCGGCCCGCCGGCGAGGACAAGACCGGCCAGGTGACGGCGCTGTCGCTTAGCCCCGACGGCGCCTTCGTGGCCTGCGGCTACTCGACGGGCGTCGTGCGCGTCTTCCGCTTCGCCACGGGCGCGCTCGAGGTCACACTGGACGGCCACGGCGCCGCGGTCGAGGCGCTCGCCTACCGCGCGGACGGTGCAGTGCTCGCGTCTGGCGCGCGCGACACGGACATCATTGTCTGGGACACGGTCAGCCAGACGGGCCTGTTCCGGCTCAAGGGCCACAAGGACGCCGTCACGGCGCTCGCATTCCTTGGGGAGGCCGACGCGCGCCTCGCGTCCGCGTCCAAGGACACGCTCGTCAAGGTCTGGGACCTGGAGACGCAGCACTGCGTGCAAACGTGCGTGGGCCACCGCAACGAGGTCTGGGCGCTCGCGGTGAGTCCGCGCGGCGACCGCCTGCTCACGGGCGCGTCCGACAACCAGCTGCGCGTGTGGAGCGTGCGCCAGTCCGGCGACGACTCGAAGGAGAATGACGATGAGGGCAGCGTGCTGGAGCTCATGGGCTCCGTGTTCCGCCAGACGAACGACCGCGCCGCGCGCGTGGCGTACAGCGTGTCGGGCGACCTCGTGGGCGTCCAGAGCGCGGGCAAGACGGTCGAGATCTACAAGCTGCGGTCCAAGGAGGAGATCAAGAAGAAGCGCCAGCGCCGCGAAAAGCGCGCGCGCGAGAAGCTCAAGAAGAAGCAAGCGCAGGAGGAGAGCGCGAGCGGCAAGACCGGCAAGGCGGCGCAAAAGCTTGTCATCCCCAAGGAGACGGAGCACGACGACGACGACCGTGAGAGCTCGGCGACCGACGAGCTCGAGCTGCTTTGCGTGGTACGCTCGTCACACCGCATCAAGTCGTTCGCGTTCTCGCCCGATGTGGCCAAGGACGGCACGACGTCCATGCTGCTCGGACTGCAGAACAACAGCATCGAGACGTACACGCTGGTGCCGCAGGCCGCCGAGAGCGACGCGCGGTACGCCAAGGCGCACGCGCTCACACTGAGCGGCCACCGCTCGGACGTGCGCTACGTGTCGATCAGCTCGGACGACCAGCTGCTGCTGTCGCTGTCGACGACGGCCGTCAAGATCTGGAACGCGCGGTCGATGCAGTGCATCCGCACGCTGAGCGAGGGTTTCACGCTGGCGCTGTCGGCGGTGTTCGCGCCCGGCAACATGCACGTCGTGGTCGGCACGAAGCTCGGCGCGCTGCTGCTGTTCGACCTGAACTCGGGCGAGTGCATCTGGAAGGACGAGGGCGCGCACAACGGTGGCGCGGTGTGGTCGATCGACGTGCGCCCCGACGGGCGCGGCATCGTCACGGGCGGCGCCGACCAGCACGTGAACTTCTGGGACTTTGAGATGCAGCAGAACGTCGAGAGTGGCGGGCTGCAGCTCGGGCTGTCGCACGCGCGCATGCTCAAGATGTCGGACGACGTGCTGTGCGTCAAGTTCAGCAACACCAAGGACGCCAAGAAGCTCGTGGTCGCGGTCGCGCTGCTGGACTGCACGGTCAAGGTGTTCCACGACGACTCGCTCAAGTTCTTCGTGAGTCTGTACGGGCACAAGCTGCCGGTCATGTCGATGGACATTTCGTCGGACGACGCGCTGCTCGTGACGGCCTCGGCCGACAAGAACGTCAAGCTGTGGGGCCTGGACTTTGGCGACTGCCACAAGTCGATCTTCGCGCATCAGGACAGCATCATGAGCGTGCGCTTCGTGCGCAAGACGCACTACTTCTTCACGGCGTCCAAGGACAAGACGATCGCGTACTGGGACGGCGACCACTTCGAGCGTATCCTGAAGCTGAGCGGCCAGCACTTCGGCGAGGTTTGGGGCGTCGCCGTCAGCGGCGACGGCAGCTTCCTGGTGAGTTGCTCGCAGGACCGGTCCATCTGCAAGTACGTGCGCACGGAGGACCAGGTATTCATCGAGGAAGAGAAGGAGAAGGAGCTGAACCAAATGTTCGAGGACGACCTGGTAAACGCCAACAACGCTAAGGCGCCGGCGCTTGGCAAAGAGGGCGACGAGGACGAGGACGAGGGCGGCGCCTCGGCGTCGGCCACCAAGCGCACGATCGAGTCGGTGCGCGCTGGTGAGAGCCTGATGGAGGCGATCGACCTGGCCGACCAAGAGCTCAAGGCCATCGCCGAGTTCGAGCGCGTGCAAGCGAAGCAGGCCAAGGAGGCTGCCGCAAAGAAGAAGGCGCAGAGCAAGAAGGGCAAGGACAACGAGGAAGAGGAGGAGGAGGCGCCCAAGGCGACGCGGCCGCCCAACATGCTGCTGCTCGGGTACTCGCCGCTCAAGTACGTGTTGATGACGCTGCGGCGCATCCGGCCGCACGAGATGGAGGCGCTGATCGTGCTGCCGTTCGAGTACGTGGAGCGGCTGATCCGGCTGCTGCTGGCGCTCATCTCGAACCAGCTGGCCGTCGAGTTCTGCTGCCAGGTGCTGCTGCACGTGCTAACGCTACACCACACGGCCATCTGTAACCGCTCCGAGCTGTTCAGCGAGCTCGAGCTGCTCTGGCAGCGCCTGCGCGCACAGCTCGTGGCCGGCAAGAACCGCATCGGCTTCAACCTCGCGGGCCTCAAGTATTTAAAGCGCCAGATCGATGAGGAGCGCACGGGCTTCGTCGAGGAGATCGCCGCCGCCCCGAGCAGCAGCAAGGCTGCCGGCCGCAAGAAGCGCAAGACCAACGCCGCCTCCGCCTGAGCGGGTGGACGTCCGAGCCCGTAGCAGGCAGGACGAGAAGGATACACTTGAGAACAAGAGGGAGAGAGAGAGGAGAGGAGGAAAGGAGGAGGTGGAGCAATGCAGACACCCCCATGGGCTCGGCAGGCAATAGACTGGTATGTGTGCTTTGTACAGCAAGTGGTTGGGTAGTGGCGCTTGTGAGGTGAACGTCCGAATTATTTAATGACCGCAGGCGTTCAATGCGCGCCACGCAGGACGCGGTCGATCGGCTTGGACGGGGGCTTATGACTGTGGGACTCGCCATCTCTCATTGAAGAAGGCGCAACTTCAAATCCCACCACGCGCCAAGTGTATGCGCTGCTGCTATGGGCTTCGACCTGCGATCTGTCAGACTCACGGGCGAGCGACGCGATCATCAGCGGCTCGGACTGCAGTTCGGAGCTGCAGTTGAAGCAAAAGTGTCGACGTCAACGCTTTTTATCTTTTGGGGCCGCGCGCCTCGTGACTGAGCGGGACGACAGGTGCAATGTTCAACGACGCTTCTGGATCGCCCGTCCCCCTCCTTCCTGATGGCCTGATGCGGTTTGGTGCGTCGGAACGAGCGAATTAAAGCCACGTCAGTGCGACTATCCGACCCACTGCGATGCACAGAATGCTCCACACTTTGAGGGTCGTGCGAGGAAGGGTTCACCTGCATGTCGACTCCTGTATGGTCCTGATGCATGGTGAGACCGAGGCACGCTGTGTGAACTACAACCTACACTTGAGAGGACCATCGGCAGCATCCACCGAGCATGTGCTCTCCAGACCATGACAGCTCAAAGACGTATCACATGTACATATATACCAATAGCTGCCCATGTCGGGTAGAGAACACTGACACACGTAGCGCTGCTGCTTGGCCTAGAGTCGCCGCCCTCGACGGCAGCGTCGGGGCAGCAGCAGTGCGACGCTCGTTTAATCTCCGCGAGTCGACAGACGGCCCCCACCCTGCCGTTCTTCAATGCCTCCCCGGCCTCGATCCCGCCATCGGCACCGAGCAACGCGCGTGCCGTGGCTTGAACCTGCGCCGGCGGATCCTCGCGCAGCCGTGAAAGCCGAGGCTACCTGTACCGCGCCTAGCACACTCATCAGAACGCTCCGTCGATACGAACACACTCTTGCAGAGAGAGTGAGAGAGAGGAACACCTTCCTGGCGATGGTGTCGGGTGCCAAGCCGAGCGCCCGCGCCCTCGCGGCTCTTCTCTGACGCGGATGCGACTCCGCCACGTCCTTGAACTTCAACGCCGAGGGCTAAAGGCACCACGCCTTACGTCTCGCCTCCATCCTCGCCATCATTGGCGTTTGACAAGTTTGCATCGGGAAACGGGTTGACTGGGGCCAAGTATGTATGTCGGGCCAACTGAGCTGATTGTTCTTGGCTAATTATGCTGGTCGCGCATCGACCCGCTGCTCTCTCTCTCTAGCTCTACACTGTCGCCATCAGGGCACTAGTCTAGATCGGCTAGCCGATAGAGTACTCGTTGATTGAGAGAATCCAGACGCAGGGCAACAAACAGCGACACAACTCACTCGGAGCTGCTCTTCAAGATCCACACCAGCATGCCACCATCTGCAGATCTCATCTCCATCAGACAGTGAGCTGTCTATCTGGGGGTGGGCGGGCGTTAAAAGGACCGCTACTTCCTCAACACAGCCGCTCTCTCCTGGTGCGGATTATTCCCCCTGGTCTCTGCTCTCGGTGCTGTTGCTGTGCTGTGCGTGGTAATCCCGACAGACAGTCAGACAGCTCGTTCCTGCTCGCCCACTTCTCAATTTGCTTCGTTTGGGTCCAGCGTCCAGTCCCTCGCCAACTTCCACACACCAACAAACGTACTCGACAGCTCTCACGATGTCGCACGCTGGGCAAGACAAGGACCACGCGTACGTGGACTTGGATGCGCACGACGCGGGCGTGAACGGCGGGCACAGCCACCTGCCGGGCCTCCACGGTGACGAGGGCACGACCGCCAACTCGGCGCCGTACATGATCAAGAACCAGCACCTGCGCGAGTGCCTGGCTGAGTGCCTGGCCGTGTTCGTCATGACGGTCTTCGGCCTGGGCGGCACGGCGCAGCTGATTCTCAGTGGCGGCGTGTACGGCGACTTCCTGATGGGCGTCTTCGCCTGGGGCATCGGCGTGCTCTTTGGCATCCACTTCGCGGCCGGTGTGTCGGGCTCGCACCTGAACCCGGCGATCACCACCACGGCGGCGCTCTTCGGGCTGCACCCGTGGCGCAAGGTGCCCGGCTACGTCATCTCGCAGATCCTTGGTTCGTTCCTCGGTGCGCTTGTGATCTTCATCCTCTACCGGCCGATCCTCAACTCGGTGGATCCGGAGCGCACGACGACCTACTCAGTCTTCGTGACGCATCCGAACGAGCTTATCTCGAACGGCGGCGGCCTGCTGACCGAGATCATCGCCACGGCCATCCTCATGGGCGGTATCTTCGCCATACTGGACCAGAACAACCGACCCGCGAGCCCCTTCACGGCGCCCGCCGCCGTCGCGCTGCTCGTCTGCGGCATCGGCATGACCTTCAGCTACGTGGCCGGCCCGTCCATCAACCCGGCGCGCGACCTGGGCCCGCGCCTGCTCGTCCTATGCGCCGGATGGTCGGACGCCTTCTCCGCGGACGACTACTACTTCTGGGTGCCCATCGTGGGCCCCACGATCGGTGGCGCGGTCGGTGGCCTCGTCTACTACGGCCTCATCGGCCATCACCACCCGAACAAGGTCAGCGTGTCGCACGGTGGCAAACTGTTTTAAGCGCCACCGCGAGTTGTTGTTACTGCTGTACAGAACCAGGAAGAGTTGAAAGAGGATCGGATGAGCTTGGTGTCGACGTGAGTAGCTCCTTAATCCAGTGACACAATGCCCATATTCATGAGCGTACAGTCGTGTCGTTGGTTGTCATATACAGATCCAGCTCATTGCTGATCGTTGGGCTTCGCGTTGTGCATCTATTGTAGTTCGATGCGGTCGCTAGTGATCAAGTGAGCATTGGGCTGATGACAATGTCCTTCATGTGACCCACAACTGTTTCGGTGAGAATGAAAAATGTGTGGACCACATATTGCGGCGACTTCAACTGGAATGTGCACCACACCACATCAGTTCGGTGCGTTGGCCCCAGGTGCGCGGCGTCAACGCGCGTGGATGCGGTGTTCTGCCATGAAGTATACCACTGACATGACGCAGCGCCACGGACTGCACAGCAGTAGCTGGCTGCATGCGCTTACGGACCACGCAGGCCTGCGGAATGAAGCGCCCACGCCGTAATCCCCACCTACCCTACACTGTAGTAAAAGAGGCGAACGAGCTACACATCATTTGCTTTCTCTCGGAGGCGACAGGGGAATTCGGCACGAGGTTCTCGTGGAGAGAAACACTACACTGCGCAGTGCGGTGGGCGGTATAATTCTCCTACGAGATCGCCTTAGTCAGCTCATGATGTACATGCCATCGGTAAACCGCCTAATCGGTAACAGCGTGCAGGATCCCACGCCCCTCACCGCGCGCAGCCATGTCACGCCGCCTTGTGCCTTACTTTGGATCCAGTAGATGTCAGAAAAGCACGAAAATACGCGGTCAGAGTGGTCGGGTTCCGGCCCGGAACGGTACCCCGTGCAGCAAACGGACGCGTTGCCGACTTTTCCAGTCGACAACGAGCAGAACGGGACGAGATTCACCGAGATTGAATATTGCCTCACCTCTCCTCGCCGCGATGGAAAGACAGTGGTGCCTGCCGATCGGCCAGTGGACGCACTGCGTGCAGCACCAATCAGTGTATTAATACTAACCGTATCCGGGACAACTTGTCTGTGCACTGCAACGACACTCCACGTAGGACTCAACATGGTCAACGAGATAACGCTTTGGCCTGCGCTCGCAACCAAGTTCCAATTCAAAACGTTGACGTCGCCTCACGATGCAATTCGCAATCGAGGGTGTGTGAACGGGTCTCAAGAGGTGGTGGACTGGCGTACGTGTCTCAAAAGCACGGCCAAATCGCGCCAAGGCCTCAGCGCAATTTCGCACTCATCAGCAGAGCCGCGGCGGACGCCACGTGGACCGGGTTATACAGTCTTTTACAGTTCACTGTACTCTGCTTGGGCAGCCCAGCACACCGACAACTGCGTGCACAGTTGAGGCAACGGAGGATCGGGGGCTGGATGGGATTCCCATCATGGGAACTGCTCACCAAGCTTCGCCCGGGAGCATCTGAAGCGCATGAGCTCGGCCGTCATTCGCCTTCCGGAGACGGTGCGCGCGCCGCCTGGGCTTCCAGCGTCTGGCGGACCAGTCGGCCTTCTCGGCTAACAGCTCGCACTGCACGTGCTGCACCAAGGCGCTGCAGCTCCTGGCGCTCGTGAACAAGAAGAAGCGCTGCCACCTGTGCGGCTTCAACGTGTGCGACGACTGCTGGTCGATCCACCAGATCGAGTCGAGGTAAGGACAGGTCGTGACCGTGCGCTTCTGCCGTCGGTGCCTCGAGTTCATCGACAAGGGCGACTACTCGCAGGTCAACTGCCCGAGCCGGGAGGGCAGCGTGCCGCGCATTCGCCCCGACGGCGAAAACGCTGAGCCCTCGGGCAAGGTGCTCACGCGGCTGTTGCATGACGCGCTGCACTCGTCTCAGACCGCTAAGCAGCGTCGGTCAGTCATCTCACTCACCAAGCACCTCGTGACCGAAGACAAGCAGCAGAAGAGCAGCAAGAGCGAGGCGAGCGGGCCCAAATCCGCTCCTGCCATCGCGTACCGACTCACAGAGGAAGGCATGGACCTCGGTAGTGTCGTCAGCAACTCATCGTCGCTGGACGAGAACCAGTGCGACGCGATTCTCGAGGCGCTCAAGGACGAACCCTCACTGCCTATCGACACGTGCGAGCTCACCAACAACGAGTCGCGCGCTTACCCCCTGCGTCTTCCCGATGACGCCGACTCACCATCAGAGGCGCCGATCCCGGTCAACGAAGCGCAGCGTCTCGAGGCTATCGAGCGCCAGCGCCTCATGTCGCTCACGGACACGGACGAGCTGGACATCATCTGCACGCTGATCACTCGCGAGATGAAGTGCTCGACCGGCCTCGTGACGCTGATCGATGACAACTCGCAGAAGGTACTGGCATCAACATTGAGCCGCTGCGACAGCTGAGCGTGCCTCGCAGCCACTCCTTCTGCCAGCACACGGTCATGGGCAGCGCGCCGGTGCTGGTCCCGCACCCGGAGGCCGACGTCCGCTTCCAGAACCTGCCGCCGCTGCGCCAAATGGGCATGCGCTTCTACTTTGGGCTCCCGCTGTTCGGGGCCAACAACGCCGTCGTTGGCTCCGTGTGCTGCCTCGACCAGCAGTCGCACGATGTCACGCAGGCGCAATACTCGACCATGCAGTGCCTCGTGACGACCGCGTCCAAGATCGTCCAGGTCAAGGGCCGCGCTGCGGCTGCGTCGTCGGGAGCGGCCGTGTCGACCTCTGCTCCTGCAGCATCCGCCATGTCCTCGTCCGTGCCAATTCCCGTGCCGTAAGCTGGGTGACGACCACGATGTGGCAGTTGAGACTATGGGAAGTCTCGTTCGAGGTGGTGGTTGAGAGTTCGGGGCATTCCGAGACTCCATGACTGCGCCGTACTTGGTCAATCCGTTGTTCGTTTTGAGCGGTCCATGCCCACCAGTTGAACACTTGATGTGTAGGAGGTGTCGTGGCTCCCCACGTATATATAATGGGGTGTTTCGTTGCTCTATAGTGTGTCGGACCCGAGAGGCACTTGTCATAGCCGATGTGAAGGTCGGAAGTGGCCAAGCAAAGTCGCTTATGGAAGCATCAACCAAACCAACGACTCTATTGTCATGACATGCGGATTTGCCCCAATCTGTAGTCGCATCAACTCATTTGTATCACAACAGAAATACACTGCAAACGACCACCAAAACTGATCCAGGAGGCTGCTTAAGCGTTGGAGGATGCTCTGTCGAGTGCAATTTCGCTGCAACGTGCCTAGCTGGAGTGCTCGAGCGGATGCTTGTACTCGCGCGAGTGGTGGTGCTCGACGAGGCCGATGTAGACGCCACCGCCGATGGCGCCGCCAAGCAGCGGGCCCACGATCGGCACCCAGAAGTAGTGGTCGCGCAGCGTGAACACCTTGGAGCCCCAGCCGGCGCACAGCGAGAAGAGGCG
>JAASGW010000694.1:0-15293 GCA_023334395.1 Phytopythium sindhum | reverse complement strand
GGGGGGGGGGGGGGGGGGGGGGGGGATCGATTGCACGTTATTGTAGGGCAAAACTTCCAGTAGAATAGCACAGTACAGTATCAGGAAACGATGAAACGCAGTTCGCCAGCGCATGAGGATCGCCGCGTGTGTATCATAGACACGGAGTAGCATGTCGCGGCGGAGATCCCGAGGCTGTTCCGAGCTCTATCCGCGATCTTGCGCCCTCCTCTTGTGGACCCCCGCCTGCTCTACTCCTCCACCAATGGTTCACGGTTGAGGGCGTGGACTCGCTCTGTAGGTGCGGGGTTCACCACCGTGATGCGCTGGACAGTCAAGCTATGAAATACACTGTCCCTTGGTCTGTTAAGGCGGCATGCACTCCTCTCTCGACACGCTGGGTGTTTCGTTCCAGGCTGCGTGCTGGCGCGAACATAAGATCTCAAAGTCGGGCGACGCTTTGGAGGGGCGGCGGTGTAAACGCTCCGTTTGACAAAGAGAACATGCGCGCGACGGCGACACGCGGCCTGGTTCGAGTCAATGCAGTGTTCGGGGCGTTAGGTCGAGACGTGTGAAGCTGCGCGTGCGACAGCCTGACGCCCCAACCGATCGACGTGTCCATGCTGCCTTGTGTCTCTCTCCACCCGCGGGGAGGCGCCGACGCTTCGCGGCTGGGCGGAGACTACTGGTGGACCAGTTCATCAGCGGCGTTACAACCGCAGTGAAGGTCGACGGGTGAGAGATTGACGACCGAGGCTCGCACGAGCTAGTAGTACGCACATAGTGCACACACTGGTAACTGAAGAGCGCTGTTCAGAGGCAAAAATGTAGCCATTTCACGCTCACTTCAACGTGTTTTGTTTCAATTCAAGGTCCAATGAGTTGAATTTGCTCGGTTTTACGGTTGCTCAATAGACAGTGTCAAGAACTTCAGATCCCCTGTTTTGTCAAATGTTGTACAGCCTATGTCTGTAACCACGAGCATTCACACAAAAAATATGTTGCCAAAATGCCTTCGCGCCAACGCAATAGCATTCCGCCGCACAAGTCTCTAATCGATGTATGTGAGGCGCGTGTCGGGGCCGGCGGAAGGGTCCTCGCTGTCATCGGCACCGCCCGGGCCATCGCCTCCTCCGCGGACGACGGCGGCCCACTGCGCGACCTTCTTGACCCCGTCGATCGAGAGCAGCTCGACGAATTCCGGGTGTGCCTGCCACGCGAGCAGCCACTCCTCCTCTTTGATGAAATCGTCCTGGTCCAGGTCGGCCTCGAGGAAGATCTGGTTGACGGCGAGCGGGATCTCGGCCTCGATCTCGACCATCAGCGCGTCCAGAGCGCGCACGCCCTTCTCGATCGCCGCGTCCTGGCTGCTCGTCGACGAGAACTCTGCCTTGTCGACGCCCTCCTGTTCCTCTACAAGCTGGAGCTGGATTTGTACCTGGTCGCGCAGCAGCGTCGGGAAGATCTTGCGCACCGTCGCCACTCGTCGCTGGAGCGCGCGCGTGAGCTCCTCGCGGCTGATCTTACCGTCGCCAGTCGTGTCGATCAGGTGGAAGAGGTTGTGCGCCTTCTGCTCGAATGTACCTTTGGTCATCATGTAGACGCCAACGACAAAGTCGTCGAGCGACAGCCAGTCCTTATGCGGGCGCGCGCTCGTCTCGAGCGTCGAGAAGACCGCGCCCGAGATGACCGAGCTCTCGCTAATGTCCTTGAAGTCCTGGTACACCTCACCTAGCTCCGCGCACGCGCCACAAAAGCCGCGGTAGTCGAGCTGCGCGTCCGCGTTCGCGTACCGCCGGAAGATGCTCGCGATCTCGTCAAAGCTCTCGGGGGAGATCCCGCCCTTGATGCGTCGCGCCGCTCGCTCGCACAGCTCATCTGGTGTAGAAGGCAGCGGTGCTGGCGCAGCAGTCTCCGCTGCAGGCACAGTCGTAGCGGGCCTCACCGTAGCGGGAGGCGCACTCGCACTCGCACTCGTGTTGTTGTTGTTGCTAGTTCCAGGCGCTGCGGATGAGCTGGCTGCTGACCAACGACCGCCGAGATGTCGAGCCCGGTTACCAGATCCGTAGAGCTTGCGGGCGCGCGAGACGAACGCGTTGAGCTGCGTGAGCGCCACGTCGTCGAAGAAGAGCTGGATGGCGCTCGCGTGCAGGAAGGACGCGACCTCGAATGTGACGGTAAAGTCGATCTCGCACGAGTCGGGCGAGCCCGCCGCCGGCTTGAACAGCCACTCGCTGGACCAATACAGCGAGCACCCGTCAGTGAGCTTAGACATTTGTATCGCCCCCATCATGGCCATCGCACCTCTCAATGCGCTTGAACGTCGGCGACTCGATCGAACGAATGATAATCTTGTTGGGTCTGAAAAAAACACGTGAACGACTGTCAGGACGACAGGGTTCCCTTCATAATAACGCAATGCATGTAGAGCAAGGAAGAGAGTACGCACCGGACCATGAGTACGCGGGAAGTGTACGACTCGGTGAAGACGCGGAAGCCGATGCGCAGCGCGGCCTCCATAACGTTGTCGTTGGGCCGGCGCAGCACGCGCGAGTCGACGCAGAAGGGCAGGAACTCATGGTACCGGTTCACGTCCGCCACCACGTCGAACATTTGCTCGCACGAGAAGGGCACGACCTTGCTCTCGCGATGCGACTTGACCAGCGACTTGGACGGCGCCACGAACGACAGGAACGAGCGCCGGCCGTGCGCCCAGAGCCGCGGGGTGGGCCGCGACGTGACCGACGCAAGCCGCAGCATGTTGGCGCGTCACGCGGGGGTAGTAGAGCAGCGGGAAGGCGGGCGGGCGGGCGGGCGGAGACCTAGCGCCGTGAAGGAGGCGGCGGCATGCACCCGGAACTTCCGCCGACCAAGTTGCTGGGTGTGGTGTTTTCGTAGGATGACACAGGATTGAGCATCGAATTCGACACATGAGGTTGAGAGAAGGTTGAGCGAAGGTTGAGAGAAAGTTGATGGAAGGTAGCATGAAGAGGTTGGCGCGACCTTCGCGCAACTGATGCGACAGGGGTACGTTTCTGCCAGGTAACCCATCACATTGGAATCTCGAGCGGTGGCATCCATTATGGATGGGTCGTTCCCGGAGGTTGGTCGCGTCGCCGCTTGGCGCTGGCTGCACGCCCTGGGCGCGTGCCGTACTGGACCTGAGAGTGACCGCGGTTTGCTTGTCGTGTCTGTGTAGACGGTCCCGCCGACGGTGCCGCTGGACAAGGAGCTGGAGGCGCTGCACGAGTTCCTGACGCACCGGGGCGTCGCGCGCGGCCCGAACCACCGCGAATGGATCGGTGCGCGCCCTGCGCTGGTACTGCCGTATCTTTGTTGTCGATTTGACTGACAAGTTTGTGCTGGTCTCTCTCTCTCTGCGGCCCTCAGAGCTGGCGTCGCTGAGTGAGAAGGAGCTGGAGGCCAAGGTCCGCGAGCTCGAAAACTGGAACTTCCGGCTCAACCTGGACGAAGGTACGACTACCAGTCGCATTATACAGCATACGACCCGCGCCACCCAAAGTTCTAATCGGAAGCTTGTGTTGTGGTTTATTGCCATCAAGCGAGGGAGCTCCAGCAGAGCCACGCCCTCGGCTTAGCGGCCGACACTTCGATGCGACAGCGGTAGCAGAACTGGCGCTACGCGTGCAGGCGGATGTGGCCCCCTTCTAGCAGGTCTGCAGCGCTGCAAAGCTACTCAGCGTTATCAGGTGATAAGGCAGCGCTTCCACTGGTCGCGGTTCCGCAATTGTTGATGCGGAGACGCCGCAGCCCGAACGTCACGCTGCAATCCGGACAAGTTGTCAGACGTTAGGTTGCGCCTGCGCTCAGAAGTTGACAGTAATGTTGCGCTAACAGTGGAGATCCACCCAATAAATCGCACAGGATGCATAAGTTCGCGCAAACCTAAGGCGATTTCTTCCCCTGAATCAGCAACCCCAGTACCTATTTGTGTGTACAGTGCGCGCCAGGCCTCATGAACATGGTGTTTTTTTGCAGAAAATTCATCACTTTCTGCTCTTATTGGCTGAAATTATAGTGGATAATAGCAAATGTCAAGCGCTTTCGATTGCACCATGCTGTAACATTGTGAGCCAAATAATTCCAGAAAAATATCAGAATATTTGTTTTTGAAGTGCGACACAACTTATGAGCATAAATTCTCATATGCGGAAACATTGTGTAAGTTTGCTCCAAACCAATCATTTTGGCGTCGCAATACGTTGGTTATCATTGCCACGCTTTGGACTACCGTTTCCACCACTTTCATTTTGCGCAGTATGGCGAGAGGCAAGTTCTTGACTGACAAAGAGTACAACTCCACCCGAACGCTGTCGGCGGAGGGAATTTCGCTGCGAACAATTGCCAAGGCCTTTCACCAGTCTCTGGGGGCGTGCCAGCGCGCCGCCCGCACGCCAGCGAAAAGTTTCGCAAGAAGCCTCAGCGAAGCCCTCCGTCGGTGACGGAACGCGAGAAGAGGCGGATCGTCAGGTCCGTAGCAGTCGAGAAACTGTCCGCCGCGAAGGTCAAGGAGAAGCTGCAGCTCGGTTCCAGCGTGCGGACCATCCAGCGCGTCCTCAAGGACATCGAATGATTGAAGTACAAGAAGACCAGTGCGGCTCCACCACTGACCAAGCGCCACAAGGCAGCGCGCATCACCTGGGCCGAGGAGATGGCGCCCTTCGACGACATCCAGTGGCACCACGTTGTCTTCAGCGATGAGAAGAAGTAGAATCTCGACGGCCCAGACGGCATGCGCTATCAGTGGGTCGACATGCGTCGCCCTAAGCCGCTGAACGTGCGTCTCCATAGCGGTGGCGGCTTGGTCATGGTTTGGGGAGGCTTCGCGGGAGGCAAGAAGACCGTCCTCAAGATCGTCGAAGGCAACCAAGACTCCGCCTAGTACATTACCAGGCTGAGCACGCACTTGCAACCGTTCATTGACGCTGAGACTCAAATCTTTCAGCAGGACAACACCCCGTCCCATAAGTCGCAGATGACGCTGGGGTGGCTTCGCGACGAAGGGATCAAGATCCTCGACTGGACGGCGCTCTCTCCGGATCTGAACCCGATTAAAAACGTCTGGGGCATTATGACGCAGCACGTCTACGCCGGCGGACGCCAGTACGACTCGGTCGAGCAGCTGAAGAAGGCAGTGCTGAAGACATGGGACCCAGTGCCTGCTGAGACGCTCGAAGCACTCGTGCTCTCAATGCGCAAGCGGTGCATCAAAGTGCTCACACACCGTGGTGCATATATTTCGTATTAGCAACGCCTGTGTAGCCCATTAACATGGCCAAATATCAATCTTTCCGTGCTGCTGCAATTTTGTTCATATGTTGTGTCGCACTTCAAAAACAAATATTCTGATATTTTTCTGGAATTATTTGGCTCACAATGACACAGCATGGTGCAATCGAAAGCGCTTGACATTTGCTATTATCCACTATAATTTCAGCCAATAAGAGCAGAAAGTGATGAATTTTCTGCAAAAAAACACCATGTTCATGAGGCCTGGCGTGCACTGTATCGTCAAAATGGTCCGTTGACTGACTGACTGCCAGAGCAACCAGAAGCGCGACTGAAGACGTCGAACGCCGGCGTCCTGCACGTGTCGGCCTTCCCAGCATTCGCGTCCCTGTGTCACGGCTGCAAACACGCTCGACGTACCGCGTAGCGCTGTCCATCGCCCCCAACACATCCCGCGCAGACACCGCCCTTTTCCACGTCCATGACGTCGCCTACGACGTCGATTCTCTCGGCTTCGAGCACGCCCACGAACCGCCGCGCGCGCAAGCACTGCTCGTTCGCTGGCTGTGGCAAGGTGGACGCGGGAGGCGGCTTCTGCGTGGCCCACGGCGGTGGCAAGAAGTGCTCCTACCCCGGCTGTACAAAGGGCTACCAGACCGGCGGTTACTGTCGAAAGCACGGCGGTGGAGCGCGCTGCCAGGTGCCCGGGTGCACCAAAGTGGACGCCGGCAAAGGTTTGTGTCGTGCACATGGCGGCGGTAAGCGCTGCCAGTCGCCTGGGTGCCCAAAGGCGGACGTCGGCGGCGGGTTCTGCACGGCCCACGGCGGTGGCAAGCGCTGCAGCGAGTCTGGATGCACCAAGATCGACCAGGGCGGCGGCAAATGCAGAGCGCACGGCGGGGCGAAGCGGTGCAAGAAGTCCAACTGCGAACAGCCGGCGCGTGGCGCCACGGGGTTCTGCTCCGATCACGGCGGCGCGAAGGTGTGCGCGACCGCAAACTGCAGACGCCTCGCGCGTACGGGCGGCGGTGAAGGCGCAGTCTGCGGAACTTGTGCGAAGGAGAAGCTTCTTTCTGCAGCTGATCCCGAGGGCGTGGATAAACCCATGGCATTGGTGCTAGCAGCAGAGGAGATGAAGAGTGGCGACGACTGGATGACCGTAGCCAGCCTCGGAGGTGGTGATCGAACGAATCGGCCGTACCTGAAAGAGATGGATGGGGCCGGAAAAGTTGAGCGAGCATCACCTGACAGTAGTGACAAGACCTCGGAAGAAGACGTGAGCGTGACGTGCGACGGCAGCCAGGTCGCTAGCTGCCTCGACAACGGTTGCTCGCGCAGCTACGGCGGTCAGTGCAACTGCGTTGAGAATTGTACATGCAACCACTCGTCGCCGACGTCGAGCACGTCTCTGATGCTCGGGCAAGGTGCTGCGGTGGTCATCTCGGACCCTTCAAAAAGCCATCAACTCAAGCACGCTGCCTGTGACGGCATCAAACGGATCCTGCTGCGCGTCCAAGTCTTGGAGAAAGCGGCGGCGAGCGGGCTTCCGGTCGATACGGTCGTTGCAACGATCGCAGCGCTCCCAGCCGTACGCAGTACGCACGTTCTGCCTGGTTCTTCTGCTGCACAGATTGCGGGTGAAAATGCATCACACCTGGTGGTGGTCCGCACCAATGGACCCGTCGACTTCTGGGAGTCCTTGTCATCCTTGATCAACTTGGAGCTGTGTCACGTCAGTGTCGTCGAGGAGTCTGAGCTCGCATGGACGCAAAAGGAAGTCGTACTCACGGTGGAAGGGATGATGTGTCCCGGCAGTTGCGGCGCCACCGTTATGACTGCGGTGCGTGCGGTTGACAAAGTCGAGTGGGCGCAACTCGTCTTCGAAGCTCGCCAAGTTGTTGTACGCGGGAAAATGCACGTCGATGATCTGCGTGACGCCATCAGCGCGGTCGGATTCGATGTATTTGCTGCCAAGGTTACCCCGCTGGCTCGTCGATTCCGCCTCCGTGTTGCTGAAGTGGCCCTAGCATCACGTGGTGGGGCGCTAAAGCAAGCGCTGGCGCACGTTGAGGGCGTCGAAGAACTCGTACTGCTCATTGATTCGTCCGAGGTTCTCGTGATCGGCACGCTCACCGACGCCGCCACCTTGATCGACGCTGCCATGCACGCGGGGTTCACACTTTTTGACATGTCGGACGATCGCAGTCACTCCCGGCCAACATCACCGCTGCTGTTAAACTGGTCGCCGGCGCTCGCCTCGGGTGGGTTCACCGACGCTTCACCTTCGATTGGATCTGATTCTGTGGAGGGCGATCCCTCTCACACGTGCGACACCACCGAGTGCCCACAAAACTCATGTCCTCGATACATGATGACTCTGGCGCACACCGCCGCGCTTGCAGTCGGGTGGTCTGTTCCGGGTTGCGGCATGGCCAATGGCCGAGAGTGCACGTGCGGCGATGCGTGCAAGTGCAAAGGATGTCCCGAGCATAACCCAGGCACGTAAGGGCGTTCTGTGCGCGTCCGGAATTTTCCTCGGGAGGACCTGGAACTCTGCGGGGGCTCATTGTTTGTCAGCCAGTTATGTTAGCCACGCCCTCATATTTATGGATCCAATCGTACGTGTCACTTTGTTGCTTCTCGTCATCCGCCGCTCTGATCGTCGTCGTTCACCTTTACAACTGCTTTCGCCACGCTGGAATGGCGCGGGGCTGGATGGGGATGTGTCCAAAGCTCTTCACTTTCACTTCAGAAGCCACGTCGCCGCCTGGGATGTACGCGTCATGGGCGTTCTGACGCTGACGCTCACGTGATTTCTTTCGCAGCCCTTGCTTACTGAGCACACGCGCCTTGAAGCTTTCTGTTGCTTGGAGCACAGCAGCTCCATCAGTTGCTTTCAACTTTGACTCGATCAGCCGCTTCGCCGACTCTGGACGTGGCGGCAACGTCGTCTGGATCTTACGCCGAGCCTCCAACGCCTCTAGCTGCTCGCGCTTAGCCTTCGCTTGCTCGATAGCTTGCCGAGAGCGCTCCATCAGCTCTTCCTTTCGCGGCTATCATAACACACATGCAGACAATATCTCAATCAACGTCTACAGCATAGCGGTAATCAGACTTCAAGCATGCCTACCGGTGACGGAGTAGTCGGTGGTTCACGAGCGACGGGCTTCAAGAGGTTCGCTTCTTCCTCCTTCTGTAGCTTGTAGAGAAGCAGCTTCTGCTTCGCGTCAAGATGAGCTTGTTTCCTCTGTCAGGAAAGACGCACAAGTGAACGTAAAACATTGTCGGCAGCGATCTTGCAGATCCAAGTCAAACCTAGGGTGCTCGACGTACCTTCGCCTCGCGCTCCTCTCGAATCATTTGCTGTTCTTTCTCGTACTCCAGCTCCTGTTGCAGTTTTTGCTCCTTCCATTCTCGCAGACGCTGAGCCTTCTCCGCGCGCTCTGCCGCGTCCTTGTCGCTATCTGGACTGCTGTTTCCCTTCCTTACACGCTGATCTTTCCCTGCATTGCCTAGCATGGCTTGCTCGTCGAAGGCATTGTAGTCCTCCGTGCCTGACAGTAGCTCACGACGTTGCTTTTCCTTGCGCTGTTTCCATTCTGCAATCACGCGTTTCTTCTCATCGACAAGCTTCGTGTGGCCAATGTACCATCTCCAGTGACTTCGAACACCATCCGCAGTCTTGGTCACCAACTTGATCGTGCATTTCCGGATAAATCTCGCCACTAGCGTCTCATAATCGATATCTCTGTCCACGCCGGTCGTCACGTGATTGGAATCATGGGCGCGTTGATTGGATCGTGAGGAGTTCCGCTCTTCGTCCTGTCGAAGCAGGAAGCTATTCGACAACCCACATTTCGATAGCTCCTGAAGGAAAATCGCGTGGTCCCGGTCGTCCCATCCATCCTTCAAGCCACCAGACTGCATGATGGTATCATTAAGATGACGCACACGATTCACCAGCTCTTCCTCGGTTGGTCCCTCTGTGCCGTTTCCTTGCAATGCTGCGTCGTTGTTACTGTCAAGTTGGTTTCGATCCAGTTCCCGCGACCGACTCCCCTGCTTTGCGTCCAGCCGTTGAGACCGACTCGGCAGCTCGCGGTCACTCTGCTCCCAAGTCTCCATTTTCTCGAGAAATGCGCTGATATCTTTCTCCAGCATGTTCTCCTCGAGCACGTACTTCTCGTACGTGACCAACTGTGATTCTCGGAATGTTAACAGCGACTGCTCCATGTCTTCGATGAGGTCCTCCAGCTCCGAGTAGAACTGGGTTCCATCCCGCATCTCATGTACCTTCAGCGCAATCCTGGTAGCTTTCTGGCGGAGCGTTGAGAGCTGCTGGAGCAGAACGCGTCCGTCTTGAGTCCTTGCCAATCCAATCTCTTCGAATTGCTTGTTGATGACACTGGGCGCGTTCGATGGAGACGATGAGCTGGTGGTGCTTGCGCTTGAGTAAAACGATCGCCATGCATTCAGGCATTCCCTCTCAAGCGCTGATGCGCGTTGCGAGAACTGCAGCTGCTTCTCCAGCCACTCCGCTTCGTCCTTCCCCATTCGCCTTTTCCCTTGTCTTGGCTGTTCACCTCTCTGGAACGCATATCGTCGGCGAACCGTCCCAATCTTCCGCGTAGTAAGCATGCACTTGGAACCGTCTCCACTTACAGGCCCATTCAGTGCGCATCCAGTATGGTTCCCGAGCGACGGCAAGAGCGGGCGTCGGTGGATGAGAGTAGGGTCACGTGGTGACTGGTCGCTTCGCTCGGTCTGGATGCCTCTCCGCGCGGCGGAAATTTTCTCGCGAAGTCTGGTCGCTGTGGACGCCGCTGCCCGTCCGTCTGCGTCGCGTCTAGCTTCAATTATGGCCTCCACAGCGCGCTCACCACGCGGCGTCTTGCCTTCATCCACGCGTTGAGGAGAAACGCTTCGTTCGCCGGGTGGCTCCCCACCACGCGAGGCAGCGGACTGCAGGTGCAGGCGGTGGATGTGCCGGTCGTTGGCGTCCCGAAGCTGGCGCAGGCGCCGCGCGTGCTGTTCCCCCAGCGGCTTGCTCCCCGCGACGCAGTGCATATCCACGTCGGCGTCCTTTCTCGTCTGTTGATATGCGCGTTCACTATGGAAATGTGCGGAAACGTCGCGACTCGGCACAGGGGAGGGAAACTTCAACTCGCCGATAAAGGACGACATGGCGTTATTTACAGCGTTAATAACGTTATTTTGGGATAGTATGTGTTATTTTGGCGGTCTTGAAGGGGATTTTCTTCAGTTCGTGATTGTCATCGGCGTGCATAATGGAAAGGGAAGACGACAGCACGAGCGTCCAGCTCGCCGTCGTATTCGACGGCCAAGAGTGCGTGGCGCATCGAATATGAAGGCACATGGCGCATGGTCTCGTGGCCGCGCCTCATTACTGCCGTACTGACCATCAATGGCGCGCTGCTTGTCTGTGAAAAACGCGCTAGGTACTCGGTCGACACGAGCGCGGTGAACACCAGCGATGGGACTGATACCGCGCTCGTATCGCTCGAATTGCTGCAGTGCCAGCTCATGTCGCTGGTCGGGCTGGCGCCGGATGAGCAGGTGCTACTCTCGTCCGACGGGAAGGTGCTGTGTCGCCCCGAGACGGACCTTCCGCTCATGCTCCCGGTCGCAAAACACCATCGCGCGCGGCTGTTCCTGCTGAAGAGCAGCGCCACCAGCGGCACGCCGCTAGACTGGCGCGAGGTCTGCACCAAGTGCTCGTTCGGCGACGCGCCGGTGGTGCAGATTGCGTTCCGAAAGACCGATGGCGCGTCAGTGTTGGTGTGCGGCCCGTGTGCGCGAACATGCTCCACAGGTGCGCCTAGTGCATTCAGTCATCTACTCTTCAAAGTATGTGAATACTGTGTCTTTATTGCTGACGCGCCTACCATTGATTAATTGCGTACAATTACAGCGTTCCAGCCTGTTCATCCGCTCGAATGGGGCGAGCTGCCTGTTGTGGCGTCGCGCTTTATTTCGGACGTCGCGCTGGTCGCAGGCGAGATTGACGTCCCCGCTCCCACTGGGTACGAGAAGCTCCCAGGCGATCTTAACTTTGGCTCGGATGGTGACTACGTGTACCTGTGCGTTAAGCGCGGCGGCTCTCGTGCGTTGACGCAGTTGATTATTGCACTCTCGCCACCGAAGGATCAACCGGACGAAGCCAAACCTCTGCTGTCTGCATCATCGCTGCCTCTTGCGGAGCACAATGTCTCGGTCGACCGCGGGAACGAACTGATCCACTTGGGATACGACTGCGTTCAACTTGCGGACGCGACTGAGAAGCTCGACATGCTCGCAATCACGGATATCATTATCGTCTACGGTGACGAGCAGTTGCCGAGCACGGGGTTCATCAAGATCCCGACAAACCTGAATAGCGGTGCTGCTGATACTGCTGGTGCTATCAAGCCAGTTTACCTGTGCTATCGAGTGGCGCCAATCGGTGGGTTCACATGCGACTCTGGTCGCGAGCACAGTGAATTTGGCGAGTGCCTGTTCGCGAGTCGCTTCCTCTCCGACAGTGCAGCATCTTCCATCGGGCGCGGATTGTCCGAGCGGCTTATTCTCTCGAACGAGCGCAAGAACAACGACTTCGCGATGTTAGAAGCTCACTACCGCAAGCATCAGCCATCGATGAGGAAACGACTGGAAGACGGGATCCAACGAGCGCGGTCGTACGAAAGCAAATCAATGCAGGAAGAAGCGCTGAAGCACATACCAGTGAAGTTACTAGAGGAGAGGGCGCGAGCGAATCCGTCTCCCATGCCGCTATATCAGGACGAGCTCGTGAAGCAGTTGCTTCACTGGTTCAAACGCGAGTTCTTCACGTGGATGAATCAGCCGCGCTGCTCGTCATGTAATCACGAAAAAACGCGCGCCGTCCGAACAGAGGGTCCCCAAACCGCCGAGGAAATCGCGGGTCAGACCAGTCGTGTCGAAGTCTACCAGTGCCCTAGCTGCAGCGCCTTCACGCGCTTTCCCCGGTACAACGACCCTGTCAAGCTTTTGACGACTCGCACGGGACGATGCGGAGAGTGGGCAAACTGCTTCATGCTTTGCTGCCGCGCAATGGGGTTTGAGGCGCGCTATGTGCTGGACGTGACGGATCACGTTTGGACGGAGGTGTATTCGGAGCATTTCAAGCGATGGCTTCATTGCGACTCGTGCGAAGACCAGCTCGACTGTCCGCTAACGTATGAGGTTGGATGGGGCAAGAAGCTGTCGTACATCTTCTCGTTTTCAAGCGAAGAAGTTGTCGATACTGCACGGCGTTACACCAAAAACTGGGACGCCATGCGTTCGCGGCGGCGCGATGTTAGTGAAGACTGGCTCAAGACGGTGATCCAGGAAATGAACCTGAAACTGTGGGAACAACTGTCATCGGAGCGAGTTGAAATTCTCCGGGCACGTGCCAAAGTCGAGCAGGATGAGCTACGCAGTGGCCGATCCGTCAAGAAGGGCGAAGTACAAGGGCGTGTGTCAGGATCAGCCGAATGGAAAAGCGGGCGTCAAGAAGACGGAAAGAATGGTGACTCCGCCATGAGCAGCGCTGCGACAGACACCACTGTACAGCATCCTGGCAACTCTGGAGTAAACGCTGGGCCATCGAAGGCTGAGCTGCTTCAGCAAATTTTCCGCAACTTGGTTGTTGGATGCGACAACACGGCATGTGTGAACCCGTTCTGTGCTCACGCGCCGTCCCAGTCGGCAAAAATCAAGTCGACGGATCCAACTGAGCGCGCTGCAAGCGCCATCCAAATTATTGGAGCGTTAAATGAGAAGCCCATCGCGCCTGAGGCACTGGCCCTGATGTTGTGTCCGAGGACTCCGCAGGAAATTCGCAGCTTCTTGCTTGGTCGTACGCCGACTGCGTACTATCTGCTGCAAGATCCGCCGCGAACTCTCTTGGACAGCTGGATTGTCGATGTCTCCGGTTGTGACCATCACATCTCCAATGAAGGTGATCTCTCTTTCTTGGGTGCCTTGCGCAAGCCTTTTCGGATCCCGCACGGCGGGATTGAGAATGAACGCGCTTTCGGGATGCAGTTACTCGCAGGCCAACAACTCGGCGTACCATCTGGAGCGTCAAGCGGTGGGATCGTCACGTCATTTTTGTTCCGCATCGACGAGTTGCCTCTTCCTCGTCACGACGTTCAAGCCAAGACCCATCAAGATTGTTTGGAGGTCTTCATCCATCCGACAGCCTTTCATTCTGCACCTGTTCGCTTCCGAGTGAAAAGTGACCAAGCTCGCGGGCAGTTTACGTGGCAACTGAACTACAAGGTGGGCGACTCGGAGCAGACATTATCTGGTGCCACTGCAGTGGAGTTTAACCGGTACGGGAACATCACAATCGCAGCATCGGAGCGCGAGTTCGCTGTGTTCGTCAATGGTGCCAAAGTGGCAAACGCTGGAGCGGATAACACCAACTGGTTCGAAGGCGATTCCACACACGCGTTGATCATCAGAAACCCGCTGGTAAGCGACAACGCCGAGTCGTCCATCGGGCTAGTCATCAGTCACTTGGCGGTGTTCCCACTTGTGTCCTTTGATGACGCTGCTGCTTTGGCGATGGAGATGAGTCAGCGGTATGTGTCGGCACCACCGCTGAGAGCGTTCGGACCGAACGGAGTTATTCCAGACAAGCGCTGCTCTGAAAAGGTAGCCGCTGCACGGTCGGGCTGCCGCGTCTCGCGGATTCAAAGTAAGTCCTCCATTATCTGACGACCTTGTGATCAACTACTGACTGACATGTGATGAATATCCTCTTCAGTGTGGGGAGGCCAATTTTTAGATGGTATTCAATTCGTCTACGCGTCAATGACACCTCGCGGCACCGAAGCCGCGATCGTCCACGGCGCTTTGGTTGGGAATGCGGCAGCCAAACAAGCTGCCAATACGCCCACTGTTGTCTTCGAGCTGTGGGAAGACGAGTACATTTCGGACGTGTCGGGGCGAAAAGGAGCGTGGACGGACGGCATCAAGCTCCGCACCAGCTTCGGGCGTGAGGTCCGATGCGGCGGCAATGGTGGCGGTGACTTCTCAATCCGTTTGCCTCCAGACAGTGAGGTTCGCGCGATCACGTTTAACGCTGGGGACCACCTGACGGATCCTGTCGCATTTGTTGTGGATGGCGCGCCATCCGTCCCTCCCTTGAAATCAAGTACGTCGCCACGTATGTTGGGCACGAGTCGTTGTCAGTTTCTAACTTGATGCCGTGGTTTGTGTTGCAGGTGCCATCATGGAGCGTCTTCGCGCCGTTTTGTCGCCGATTGCGGATGGCTCAAGCCAAAACGCGATCTCAGCAAGTACGTAGTCCCCACTCCAACACCTCATGCGGGTCATGCCCCTAACTGGACGCCTGTTGATTATCCAGTGCTGCGGTACTTGTCCAACATCGCCTCTCAGCCAACCGAGCCCAAGTTCCAGCGGATCCGCGCCAGCAACAAGTTTTTCATCACCAACGTAGCTGCTCTGGGTGATGGCGTCGCTAATGCGCTGATGCTCTGGAGCGGATTTGTGGAGGAGGCTCCAAGTGAAGGGACTACTGACAAATTCTACGTGTTCCAGCCCGAGCGTGCGTCCGACGAACCGTTAGGAGCACTGGCGCAGAAGCGCATCGCGTGCTTGGAGCTCCTCTCGGCCGAGGTCGGCGAGACCAGGAAGTAGGGGGTACGCGGTTCATCTCTGCTTTGATGCTCGTGTCTAGCGCTTACCGACACCTGATTTCAAAGTCTTGGAATGCAAGTGAGGCATTTTCCAATCGGAAGCAGCAATACCGGTCGATGATGGTGAGGTCCCCTGGTGTTGAAGGCTGAAATGGAAGTGCAACGTGTTAACAGCAATGAAAGCGTCACATAACCGTTTAACGAGCGAAACGTCAACTTGTCGTACAGTGTGCGCCATAATTATCCGAACGAAATTGATTTCGCAATAGCTTCCCGAGAATTGCACTAAATTCGTTGCAAATTGTACCAATGAACGCAGCGAAAAACGAGGATTCGCTCCATAGTTTTTGTTTGTCAAGGCGACCTCTACAACCG
>JAASGW010000693.1:0-15445 GCA_023334395.1 Phytopythium sindhum | reverse complement strand
GGGGAAAGATTACTCGAATCCGCGTGTGAAGGACTTCATCGAAGTCGACAAGCCCGAGGTCGACATGATCGACCGGAAGGTGGTGCCGCGAATGCCGTGGCACGACTGTCACTGCCGTTTGGAGGGCCAGCCAGCGCGCGACGTCGCCCGTCACTTCATCCAGCGCTGGAACTACTCGGTGTCGACGCGCAAGAAATCGAAGCGCCTGCGCCACTTGGTGCCGAGGAAGGACTTCGACCGTTTGGGCCATGGAGGCGCGAAGCCACTGCGCAGGCGGTTCCAGAACGCTGTGCGTGCCGTACGTGCCATGCAAAACATTCACCAGATAACCCAGTCGCAACGCAACCTTCACCGCGGGTTCAACCGGAACGATCGACTCGCTCGACTGCTGCACCTTGGCGACTCGTCATCAGTGACAGGAGAGAACGGTGCCAACACGACAGCGGAGAGCTCTCTGGGCGACCCAACGGCGGCTGGATCAGCGATGAGCTCCGTTCCAGAAGACGACAACAGCGAGAAGGGCTTCATGTGCCACGTGCAGGTTGTGCGCAGTCTCTCGCAGTGGTCGGGCGGCATCGCAACGGAGCGTAGCATCCAAAACGCGTACATCCGGCTCATCGGCAGCGCCCAGCACTTTGTGTACATCGAGAACCAGTTCTTCGTGTCGGGACTGGAGGGCGACCCGTACTGCTCGAACCGGATCGCGAACGCGCTGATTGAGCGTATCCGCCGAGCTGCTGACAACCACGAGAAGTTCCGAGTGATGGTGGTCATGCCGCTGCTGCCTGCGTTCCCAGGTCGCCCCGATGATAAGGACGCGAGCAGTCTGCGCGGCGTCATGTACTGGCAGTACCGCTCGATTTCACGTGGTCGCCACTCAATCTACCACGCGCTGATGAAGGAGCTGGACGACGATCCGTTCAAGTACATCGCGTTCTACGGCCTGCGCAACCACAGTGTGACGCAGAGCAGCAACGAGAGCGATGTGCCTACGGCCCAGACTGAGGAGGTGTATATCCACAGCAAGATCATGATTGTCGATGATCGCAGCTGCATCATTGGGTCGGCCAACATCAACGAGCGCAGCATGTGCGGCGACCGCGACTCGGAGATCGCGGTGGTCGTGGACGACCACGAAATGCACGAAGGCGTGACGCTCGGCGACGGAACGTTCGCGGTCGGCAAGTTCGCGCACTCGTTCCGCATGAAGCTGTTCGAAGAGCACTTTGGCGTGGCGCTGGGCTCGCCGATGTACAACCAGTACGCGAATCCGGTGAACAGCGACGCGTGGTTCGCCATGCAGGAGCACGCAATGCGCAACCACTTGGCGTACGAGGCGGCGTTCGGCTGCGTGCCGTCGGACAACGTGACCAAGTACAGCCAGCTGGACGCGCACATTGCCCAGGCGGCCGCGACGACCACGACCACGATTGTGGACGACGGCCGGTCGAAGGGCGTCGGAGGCGGCGGCGCCGGTATTGTGGGCGTCGTCAGCGACGGCTCCAGCAAGGAGGAGCCCGTAGGTGGCGAGGAGCCCGCGGGCGAGCCGGCCGCCGACGAGGAGCCCGAAGGCGAGCAGCCGCAGGGGTCGTCGCGGCGCAAATCGGTGTTCAGCGACGCCCTGGGCGCCATCACGACCAGCAGCGTGGCGGCAGCCGAGCTGCACGACGTGCAGGGCCACATCGTGTACTTCCCGCTTAACTTTTTGGCCGACGAGCAGCTCGCGCCTGCCATGCTGCCAGCCGAGCTGTTCCAGTGAGGAGAGAGACTGAAGGACAGAGAACGCGTCTGTGTATGTGATACAGTGAACGCGACGAGGAGGTATGAGCGCGCCACGTTGACGCCGGAACTAATGCAACGTGACCGGGTCGCGTCAGAGCCTTTAGCGCTCCCCGTCACGTCACGTGAAGTGAGCGTGTCAGTCTTCCATGTCAGTGTTTAGCTCGAGTCACATGTTGAAACAGCGCGTCACCCGCCCTCGTAACTAAGGCGTGATGCGGTCGGAAGTGGAGAGCAGCTGCGCTGGAAGACAGGGACGGGAGGAGGAAGCACGACGCATTTCTATGGATCAGGGCCTGCTACAAGCATTGACAGGCAAGGAGGACTCGTCCTAACAGCCCATCAGTCCTCCTTGAATGTCCTGGTGAGCTGTGTAGTGTCACTACTAGTGTATCCAGTTGGAATGCTGGATGATCACCATGATACTCGATCACTGTTCGCCACGAGTAGATCAGTTGCAGCGAACGCCTTGCGTATCGTTTGTGGATATCGTTCATTGCAACGGTCACTCCTCGCTCCTGGATGATCCGCCTGCTAGACACTCGTGGGATGCGACCTATACATTCCGGTCCTTGGGACGCCCCTCCTGAATGCTATCCCAGCGTCACGTCTTGGTCTTCCCGGTGCCGATCGCTGATTAGGCTCCTTCCGCTCGAGCAAAGCTGTAAACGGCGCTTACGGCCCTGCTCTTCACCAACCGGCGCCAGTGTCGTACAGCCACCGCCAAGTTGGCGTCGACTGCCCCGATCGACCGGTCGATCGATCGATCGGCGCGAAATTTTTGGGCAGGCGTCACCGTCTCTACCACGATCCCTGCCCAGCGCAACCATCACTCTTTGATACTGTAATAATGAATAGTGGGTCGTAAGGGTACTTTGCATTATCAGCATGTTTTTATCCGATAAACCTTCATAAATAGATACGATGTGTCAAATGATATTTACGTATAGGTACGGTACTCGCTCGAGAATCCAGCATTTTTGAGTCGAGAAGGACGGGAGGCGGCGCATCAGGGGCAGCCGATCGCTCACTCACTGTATGGAGCAGCGGCACCCAAGGGTACGTGCCGAGCACCTCGCTCCTTGTATGCGACTGTGTGCCAGCGCTCAGCATCAGCTAGCGCCGTTATCGGTCGGGCATCTGACGGTCGTGGCCGTAAACTCACTCTCGACGGCTTGACGTTCCTCTCGCGCCCAGTATCGGATTCCCGGGCGGCTGGCGCGACGATGGGGCTTAAGAAGTGGCTGATGCTCGACTTCTCGACGAACGCCAAGCAGCCGCCGCCGGCCGATGCGTCGTCGATCGACGGGCCGTCCGACGGCGCCGACCCGCGACACGCGCACGAACTCAAGGGCGGCGGCCCGGGCCGGCGGCGACACACGAGTTTTCTTCCCGCGAACGAGGACCCGGCCGTGATGATGACCATGGCGCCGCAGCAGATGGAGCACCGCCGGCGCACGGCCTGGGACGCGGACGACGAGCTGCGCGCGCGGCGACTGTCCTCGACCTCGACCGCCACCGACCTGTACGTGGACGCGCGCATGTATAACACGACGACGACCGAGCCGCCGGCGGAAATGGCGGCGGCGGCGCATTCGGACGGAGAGAGCTCTACCCGCGACACGGATGTGGTCCCGAGCGAGCTGCCGACCTTCGCGACCTACCCGGGGAGCGCGCGCCTCGACCGAGCGAGCTCCGTGGAGAACGTCGAGCAAGGCGGCGAGGACGCGATAGGTTCTTCGCGGCGTCGGAACAGCCTGATGAACAGCCTGCGGTTCTCGTGGCTGAACGTGCTGGGCCAGTCTACGCGGTCGGACGTCGCGGGCGTGGACTCGCCCAACCAGGAGCAGGAGCAAGCCGATGAGGCGGCCAGCGAGCACAGCGCCGACGTGAACGTGGAGCCGCAAGACAACGAGATGGGCGTCATCATGCAGGGCTGGCTGGAGAAGTGCGGGCAGCAGTTCAAGACGTGGAACTGGCGCTTCTTCGTGCTGCGCAACGACGGCGTGCTCTCGTACTACGCCGACGAACAGAAGAAGCGCCTGAAGGGCTCCATCGACATCGGCTACGGCTCCAAGGCCGACATCTCGGTGCAGACCAACCTAATCGACAAGAAGTTCGTCTTCATGATCGCCACGCCGCAGCGCAACCTCATGATCTCGGCGCAGTCGCAGCGCACCATGACCAAGTGGATCGCCAAGCTGCACGCAGCGGGCGCCAACCCGACCGAGCCCTGGGACCCGCTGCGCAAGACGGTCAAGTTCTACGTGCACGACACCGAGTGCCCGCACGAGTGGAAGCGGTACGACGACCCCACGTCGTACATCCACATGGAAGGCTGCCTCATGAAGCGCGGTCACTTCAACAAGAACTGGAAAAACCGCTTCTTCCGCATTGAGAAGGGCAAGCTGCTGTACTACACGGAGAACCAGGAGGATCTTCGCGGGTCCGTCCCGCTGAAGGACACAATCGTGAGCCCTGGCATGGCCCAGTGCTCAGACGGCCGCCGCTACTACTTCGTGCTCACCTCCAAGGACGGCAAGTTCGAGATGCATCTGAATGCGCACAACGAGAAATCGATGCATCTCTGGATCGAAGCGCTGCAGGAGGCGCAGACCGCGCTGGGTCGGACCGCCGCGAAGGGCACCGTGGCAGGCTTGGCCCTGGTGGTGAAGCGCGCGGAGGAGATCCCACTGGTCAAGATCCAGATGCAGTTCCACCGACCAGAAGAGATCGATCTACAGATGGAAAAGCGCACCGAAGCGCTGATCGTGACGCAGAGCCCCAGCGGACACGTCGCTGTCGGCAGCCAGCTGATCTCCGTCGACAAGAAGAGCATCCTGCGCGAGACGTACGCGGAGGCGCGGGCGACGCTGCGTGCGTCGTCGTTCCCGGTGACGCTCGAGTTCCTGCTGCCGCCGTACAAGAAGGGCGTGCTGGTCAAGAAGTCGCGCTCGGGCTTTGAGAACTGGAAGAAGCGGATGGTCATCGTCACGAACGGCGAGATCCACTACTACAAGATTGTCAGCTCTGGCGGCGGCGGCGGCGGCGCCGGCGCCGGCAAGTCTGGTCCGTCGCTTAAGCACCGCAAGTCGTTCTCGCTGTACGGCTGCTACCTGAACCTGATTCAGGTACCCGGACGCGATACGTGCATCGTCGTGGCACGGTCGCCGTCCGACAAACTGGTTCTCCAGACCACGTCCGAGGAGGAGCGCACCGAGTGGGCCAGCGTCATGTACTGCAGCATCCGCATGGTCTCGCAGGGCATCACCTCGGGCCACATCGAGCACCTGCAGCTCGAGCAGCCGCGCCGTGCGGCCGACCCGCAGCCCGACGACCTCAACGGAGGCTTCCGCAGCGACCAGGCCCTAGGGTTTTGACTCGGACGCAGTCGGGGATTCGAATCGCCAGTAGGAAATGCAGCAGCAGGCGGCGGCATCAAGACAGCGGACAGGTATCCAAGCGTCAAGTGTTCAATGCAAACTAATAGCGTTCACTAGGTTTCACTATGTGTTCGAAACCCTGTGGAAGTTGATTGCGAAAAGATGTGAGTGGAAACCCTTGCGTTTCAACATCCACGCGGCTTGTGACACTATCTCATGCTTGTACACCCTCTTTTGCGAACAGGGATGCTCTGCGCTCTAAAACCTGTAAAAACGAATATAATAGCGGAGTTGTATGCTGTCGCACAACCTCCCAGAACGAATAAGAAGCTGGCGACGAGCGATCCTTCCTTCCCGAAAGGGGTCGATTGTACCGCGGAAAGGGACATTTCCGCCCCCAAAGTCGGTTTGAAAGCCCGCCGCCCGCCCTTCGCGCTGCCTCCGCCCGCTGTGACGGAAGGAGCGACTCCCGCGCGTGAGCAGCCGAAGAGGAGAGGACCGACCGACCGACCGAACGCGCGAGTGTGAGACGAGGTGAGGGAAAGAGGAGGGGGAGGCGCCTCGCCCGAAGGAGAAGGTGGTCGTGCTGTACTTTCTCAGCCTAGAGGCCGGCGATTCCGATGGGCATCGAGAACTGGATGAGTGGGTGCTGTTGGGGATTTTGTGGTGCTGATGTGAGTGTTTTCCATATTGTGCGTGCGTGAAGATTGACGCGCGATGGCGGCCGCGGCAACTGGTAAGCGCCCGCCTTGACTTTCGCTTGGTGTGGGGTGTTCGTAGAGAGGACGGGTGACTGATGAATCGCCTGCTGCGTGCGCTGTGC
The DNA here is from genome assembly GCA_023334395.1 of Phytopythium sindhum. Lineage (NCBI taxonomy): Eukaryota > Oomycota > Peronosporomycetes > Pythiales > Pythiaceae > Phytopythium > Phytopythium sindhum. The sequence goes on along the minus strand of JAASGW010000693.1, from coordinate 9,460 downwards.
CGCAGATGACAGCTTGTACCCGATTGCCATCCTGGTGGACGAGCTGAAACACGAAGATGTGCAGCTCCGGCTCAACTCGATGCGCAAGATCCACATCATTGGTGCGCGCCTGCCTTGTGTTGGACTGTAGAGCGGCTAGGGTCAAGGATGGTGCTGACTGATGCCCGCTGTCTATGATCGGTATCTCCGTTCACGAACGGCGACATACGATGCAGCGTCGGCGCTGGGAACGGCGCGGACGCAGAACGAACTCCTGCCGTTCCTCAATGGTATGTAGGGCAAGGCTCCACGTTGTTTGGCTTGCGCGGCTTGCCATCAAGCACCATCAGTAGGTTAAAAGTGCTGTTTGTTTTGTTGGTCCAAAGACTCGCTGGACGACGAGGACGAAGTGCTGCTCGTCATGGCGGAGGAGCTTGGCAAGTTCGTGGAGGTTGTCGGCGGCCCGGCGCACGCGCACTTGCTTCTGAGCCCGCTGGAGTCGCTCGCGACGGTGGACGAGGCGTCCGTGCGCGATATGGTGCGCTTCATACTCGTGGTGTCCGTGGCATTGTTGCCTTCAAAGGTCGTCTAACGTTCTGCATCGTCCGTTCCAGGCCGTGCGCTCGATCTGCAGCGTTGTTGAAGTGATGGAAGCCGACCACATTGTGGAGCACTTTGTGCCGGTGCTGCGGCGACTGGTCACCCGCGACTGGTGCGTTCGCTGATCTGTCATGTCCAATTGAACGTTTGCTGGACATGGAAGACCAACGCGGATATCAACACGCAATGGTGTAGGTTTACGTCGCGGATTGCGTCGTGCGGCCTCTTCCAAGTGTCGTACCCGCGCGTGCCGGCCGAGATTCAAGCAGAGATGCGCAGCATGTTCGGTCAGCTTTGCCGCGATGATACGCCCATGGTGCGGAAAGCTGCCTCAGCAGCACTCGGTGGCTTTGCGTCGGTGGTAAGTTGGCATCAATGGGCTTGGGCTTTGACATGGAGCTTTGCTGGAGCGTTATTGACTAATCGTATGTGCGCGATTGTATAGATTGACAGTGCTAGCGCTGTGGCGGAGCTGCTTCCGTTGTTCTTGACGCTATCGCAAGACCGACAGGACTCTGTCAGAATACATACGGTCGACAACGCGGTCGCTCTTGCGCGTGTGATAGCTGCCGACGTCATCACGACCCAGGTTCTCCCAGTGATCTTCGAAACCGCGCGAGACGGTTCTTGGCGCGTCCGCTGGTCCGTTGCGAACCGCTTTCCCGAAATTGGCGAGACGATTGGCGCTGAGATCGTCAACGCGTCGCTATGTGACGCAATTGTTGCTCTTTTGGAAGACAATGAAGCCGAAGTGCGTACCGCGGCAACGTCGAAGGTATGCTGCGGATGGATGGGAACGACACGTCGTGCTGATCGTCATTAACCAACCAGGTACCGTGTCTGCTCAGGTCCTTGGCGTTGTGAAGATTCTTCAGCCACAGCGGATTGTAGAGCGGGTCGTGCCGTGCTTTCAACGCCTCGCACGCGACCTGTCGGAGCACGTGCGCTCGGCGCTGGCGGCCGTCGTGATGAAGGTTGCGCCGTTCCTGGGCCGTGACCTCACGATCGAGCACCTCTTGCCGCTGTTTCTCCTGGTACGAATCCACGTTAAGCATTTGATCTAGCCTCACGCTCACGACGAATGTTTTGTTGTGCGTGGTCATGCAGCTTCTGAACGATCAGAACTCTGAAGTGCGCCTCAACGTCATTTCAAATCTCGAAGAGGGCAACAATGTACGTCTCCACCCAGACGAACTGCACGTTAACGTATAAAAGCCCTGACACCTTGAGCATGGTGTCGCCGACTAGGTCATTGGTATCGAGCTGCTGTCGCAGTCCTTGCTCCCAGCGATCGTACACCTGGCGGAGGACCGGCAGTGGCGCATCCGCCTGGCAATTATAGAGTACATTCCATTGCTGGCCGCGCAGCTTGGGCGGGAATACTTCGAGGAGCAGCTCTCGGACCTGTGCATGTCGTGGCTGTCCGACAACGTGTTTTCAATCCGCGGTACGTATATCCCGGTTGATTGTGTGTGGTTACGCTGCGGTCTCATCTAACCCGAATGGTTGTCCACCAACAACAGAGGCTGCGACGATCAACCTGCGCAACCTAACGGAGCACTTCGGCGTCGAGTGGGCGAAGACTAATATCGTGCCGCGCATATTGACGATGCACTCGAACGCTAACTACCTGCACCGCCTGACTTCGCTGCATGCGGTCAAGGTGCTGGCCGAGGCCATGAACGCCGACACGATCCAGACGATGCTGATCCCGCTTGTCGTCGAGCTGGCGCAGGTATGTTGTGTCTGTGTCGATTCATTCACGATGAGGAGTTGTGACTGACTCTGCTGTTCTTTTACGCAGGACCCGGTCCCGAACATCCGCTTTAACGTTGCCAAGACGCTGGAGGCGATCGCAGACAAGGTGGACGCGGCCGCGCTCGCCAACACGGTCAAGCCGTGTCTGCAGGCGCTGCAGCAGGACGCTGATAGTGACGTGGTCTTCTTTGCCACCCGCGCGCTCGCCAAGTGCTAGCTCCCTTGATCATTCCAGCTTCGTTCTTGACAGCGCACAGTAAGTGGATTGATTCAAGTCACCGCGCGGAGTGAATGAGAGCTGCAGTAACTGGTTATCACAGCGACGGAGAAAACGATAACAAGCAAGAAGTAAAGAGAAACTCCAGCGCGCGGCGGCGACGAAGACACGCGGAGACGCCGAAGGAGGCAGAACAAAAAAGAGAACAACGATATGCGGGACGCCCTTGTGCATGTACGACGCTGGCTGTTGGTTGCCTCGCTGGTGCTGGTGCTCTGAATGTGGGTATCGTGTACTATGCTACACTTTCTTGCTGACTGCAAACAGCGGGGATGTGAGCACATCACCCATCAGCCACCAGCGCCACAAGCCGCCGAACGAAATGGCCGACGCCTCGCCGTCGTCTGAACTCGCTTTGTCGATTGCCGCGGAATGAATTTGCGCCCACATGAGCTCGGCTTCCTCGCCTCGCAGCAGGATCTGCACGCTGAGCGTCGACGCAAGCGGCTTGAGCTGCTCCTTGGTAAGTCTCCCGCCGCTGCCTGCAATGCGCTCGAACGCAGCTAGCAGGATCTGCTTCTCGGCACTCGCAGCGCTTGACGCGTCTAGTTGGTCGAGCAGCTTGGCGGCGTCTGCCTCACGCATCAGCTGCTGGATCCGCTGCGTCTGTGTTGATGACGCAACACGTCAGCTCTGGGTATGCAAGCAGCAGACCGACGAGAGATATTTCATTTAAGGGACTTACCAGTGACGCCTCGGTGGCCTCGTCGGCGATGCTGTAGCACAGGCGAATCGCCTCCGAGAAGGCAGCGATGGCACTTGCGTGTTGCTAACATCGTGTATGTGAGGCAGCAACCATCAGTGTTGGCACTGCCTCACAGTACTTCCTCAAACATATCGTTAGCATCACCTCAGTGAACGTAAGCAGTTCCGCCGTCTCCATCAGCACGCGCACTTGGCCCTGGACGGCCGCCAAGCTCTTGGCAACTGCTGGCAACTTGATGGCAGGTCGCGTTCGGCAGATGAGATCCCAATGCCGACTTCATATCAAGCACTTCAGGGTTCTGCTTTACCAGATACAGCGCCCGCACTTGCTCCAGTGCGGCCTGCAGCTCCACTACGTGAGATCCGCGAGTGCTGCTGGTGCTGATGGCGTCCGTGGTGATCGCTGGTGGCGTCATGAAGCGTCGAACGGGAGCGTCCGCCTCCTGAGCGCGAGTCGCCACTTGCCATGCCGTTCGCTGGAGTTGGCACAGACACAAGCGACACTCTGCCCACGTTGGATCAGCAATCTGTGAGCAATGATACCGAGACATGCGGCTCCAGACAACGACGCGCACGTCACCTGCAAGTGCCAGCACCAGCGTTGCCTCATTCAGACTCTCGCTGAAGTCGGGATAGGCGCTTGGGGCGCGCGCGAGGCGAAGCAGCAGCTGCAATCAGCATCCAACATGCGGTGAGTCGTGACCAAAGGACCATCACACGATGCTCTAGCGCTTGTCTTCTACCTCGTATCGCTCGGCGGCCGCCTCGAGCTCGCTCTGGCGCTTGAGGATCACCGCCTCAGACAGGTCGGACGCAGTTCTACGCTCGTTCTCCAAGTCCGACGACGGCATTCTAGCAGTGTTAGACCTGCGGATGAGATGCGACTGTTCGCACGGCCGGTGGACCTATACCTCCATCGCTACTGCTATGGTATTAAAAGAAATAGCTTTAATCGCGCCAAGCGCTGCATCCAACTGCATCCAACTTGGCTGCCATCCCCAAAAGCCCAACGACCAACTGATCTGCGAGTCCCTCGCGCGAGCCGAGGCGGTTGACGCTCGTCCTTCATTATAGACTGCACTTGAGAGCATTTTATCGGGACAGGAACCTCGGACGCGTCATCGCTCACCCTTGATGCTCTCTGGAATCGACTTCGCTTGTACATTCGGGTGGATGGCGCACCGACAACTAGCGCCAATACGCTAGCTGGACGTGGTGGCATTGTCTTGTCGTCGGCGCTCATAGTCTGGGTCGTCGGTCGGCAGCTCGAAGCGGCACACCGGGCACGAGTTGTGCTGTGTGATGCAACCGAGAAATAATCAGTCACGGGTTCATGTAAGCACTGCTACACCCAGACATGCTACACCAGGACACACGGCCACCTAAGAGGTGAACTTACCTGCTTGAGCCACGGCAGAATGCAGTCGGGGTGGAAGAGGTGCGTGCACGGCAGCTTGTGTACTTCCTCGTCGACCGCGAAGAAGTCCTTGCACACGGGGCACTCGGCGCTGGCGTCCACGTCACTCTGCGCGATCGTAAGCTTCGGCAGCTGCTCCACCACTTCTTTCGCTGCTGGCGGCGCTCCGTGCTGTTATTCGCGGTGTTGGAAGACAACACGGTGTCAGCATTCGTTGGCCATAACTTTGACAGCAGGATGCAAGTAACTCGTACCCGGTTGGGGTCGTTCTGCATGAGCTGGTTGATCACGTTGGCCATATTGCCGAACGCGTAGTCGCCCGGGTTGCTGGCGAACATGGGCGTCGCCAAGCCGAAGATGCCGCCCAGAGCGTTCAGCAGGCCGTTCCCATCGCCATCGCCGTCGCCCACGAATACCTCGACCGGACTGCCGCCGAAGGTGGTGCGGCCATTGCGACCCATGCCACCCGAGAGAAACTGCAGCAGACTGCCGAGTCGTAGCGATGCGGGGAGGATCGCATTCTCAGCACAACACTCGTCAGCTCAAGGGAAACTCAACAACACATTGGAATCCATTCATGACGCACTCGGCAGGTGGCATCGGGAATCGGTCTTCAGCGTCACCAGCCGCGCCGCCGCTCGAGTTATACCGGCTGCAATACGCAAGAGAATGCATTCGCATCATCATTAGCTGACAGTCGATGTGCAACGATCACCAGTGCAGAGACTCCTACCGAAACCGTGCTCGTCTGGCGCGGAACGCAGCATCCAGTCCGTCGGTCGCGTCGCGCGCAAACGGCGCGAAGATCTGCGCCGTTCCAAGCAGAGGCGGGGTCATTTATATAACATGCGCATGCTGGTTCACACAAGCAGGGGACGACCAGGCTACTCAATAGAACGCACCCCTCCGTCGCTGTCACCCCCGGGTGTCTGTGTGTTGGCGCTTGCCGTCGCCGTCGCTGTCGCTGACGCCGCAGGTGTTGACGACGTCTGTGCGTCGCGCGGCCGTTCGACTTCCTGGGCGATAAAGCCCTGCGGCGGGTCCTCCTGGGGTGACATTCGGTAACGAGCACGAACAAAAGCAACATGAGTAAATCCCCTAGTCAGCGTCGCTTGCGCTTGTAGTCCAAGGCAGCGAGTATGGGCAAGCAAGCGTTAGGCAACAAGTGAAAGGCGGACGCACCGGGTCGATCTCCTCTACAAAATTGCCACCGCACGCGCGGCAGCAGACCTCCGCCGAGTCGACGTCGATCACGGTCGCAACGCTCGAGCCGCACACGTGGCACCAGAACTGCGGGCTGGGCGGAACGGCCGCCGCCACCGCCACGGGCGTCGCGGCTACGGACGCCGCACCGGCGCCGCTGGACTCGGCCATCTCCGCTCTCAGCGCGGGAGGAAGCGGGCGCTGGGGACGGGAGCAGCACTCGCAGACGCAAACGCTGCCGGTCGTGTCCTGAGGCTCGCCGCTGTGCTTTGCTGGGGTCGAGAGCGCGAGGAAGACGTTGCCTGCTCGACGGCCTTTCTCCCTTCCTGGGCCTAGGCGAGGAAGCGTAACAAAGTTATGCGAGTGTGTGTACCAGGCCTTGGTGACGCGCTGGCCCGACGAGGTGATGAAGGCTATGAGGGTTCTTCGGCAGGGAAAAAAAAAAGAGCAAAGCGTAACCAGCGTGTAACCACGAAAGCAATAGTATATAGCGTTGGATGGGCTGAAACAGGACTCGACGAATACCAGCGGGTTACGGTATAACCCGATAATCTCCTGTGACAAGGTTACGTTTAGGAGACTGTAGCCTAGGTTACTTGATTACGTGTACCGGATTCAGTGAACATCGTGTAACCGTAACATTCAGTTACTAGTTACGTCATCTAAAGTTGCGTCAACGCTAGATCACGTTGAAGCGCGACCAGGTTCAGTGCTAATGAGACTGTCAGGTCTGCGCATGGACGTGTTCTAATAGCCTGCCGCATTCATGGCGAATCCTGGAGGCTTCAATGCGCAGAGACTGATCCAGTGGGGGCCTACGAGCTAACTACATTGTGGTGGTGGTGGAGGCACGTTCATTTGTGGGCATCAGCTCCCAATCACACTGTCTAACAAACCCTGTACGGCACCAACCAGAGCGCAGTTGTGACGTACTGGTTGCCACGCGGCTTCTTCAAAATACACTTGCCTGCCAGCCCGCGAGGCTTATGCGTACAGCTGCTTGGAATAGGTGAAGAGGTCGTGCACGCCGCCCTCCTTCTGCGCGCCCAGCGTGCGGCGCTCGAAGCGCAGCTTGCCTGCGTACAGGTCCGCGTGCAGCGACGGGATGGAGCGCAGGCCGAGGTCCTGGAAGCCGTGGCGCAGACTCTGCAGCAAGAACGGAACGTACTGGTGGACGCTTCCCTGGTCCACGACAGCGCCGGCGACGCCCACGGCGACCAGGCTCGCGGCGTGCTCGGGGTCGATCTGGCGGTAGAACTCGTGGCTGCCGCTGCCGTAGTAGCGCTTGAGACGCTGGCCATCCTGGAAGAAGTAGTCGCCAGGGGCCTCCGCCGTACCGGCAAGGCAGGAGCCCATCATGACGCACGACGCGCCGAGAGCGAGCGCCTTCATCGCGCTACCGGAGCCGCCAATGCCGCCGTCAGCGATCACAGGGACGCCGTACTGCTTGGCGATGAGAGCAGTGTTGTAGATGGCCGAGAGCTGGGCACGACCCACGGCCTTGACCATCTGCGACGTCGACACGGAGGCCACACCCATACCGACACGCACCGAGTCGACGCCAGCCTCGAGCAGGTTCTTCAGCTGCTTCATCGTGACGACGTTGCCGCCGATGACCTCGACGAGCGGGTGCGTCTGCTTAATGTACTGTTTACATCCATAACGCACCATGGGTTCGAATGCCAATCTGCCCAGCAACTATTGCATCGCTCGCGTTCGCACCTTGACGAGCTCAATCTGCTCGGTCGAGTCGCCCTGGCGAGCGTCAAGGACGATGACGTCGGCGCCAGCGGCAGCCAGAGCATCGATACGCAGCTTCGCCTCCTTGCTGACCGGCACGGCCGCGCCAACGAGCAGCTTGTGGTTCTCGGCGTCGCGGAGAGCGTTCGGGTAGTCACGCGTCTTGACCAGGTCCATGCGCGTGACGAGCGACACCAAGTGGCCGTCGGAGTTCACAATTGGGAGCGTGCCTGTTACATGAACCGATCGTGCGTCAGCGAGGCTGCTCTACGACTTCTACTTTACGAGAAGTGTTGAATGATATGTCCGAGGCGGCGACGTACCCTTCTTGGAGCTCTTGAGCGTCTTGTTGGCCTGCTCAAGCGTGCACGGGGCGGTGCCGACGACCACCTTCTCGCACGGGATCATAACCTCGGACAGCTTGAGCGATCGGTCCTCGATGAAGTCGACGTCGCGGCTGGTTACGAGGCCAACGAGCTTGCCGGTCGGGAGGCCATCCTCCGTGATGGGTACGCCCGAGACCTTGAGCTCGTCTAGGTCCGCGACCGTGTGCGCGGGGCTGAGCACCTTGGGACTCGAGATGAAGCCGTTCTCGAAGTGCTTGACGGCCTGGACCATCTCGACCTGCTGCTCGACCGAGTTGTTATAGTGCAGGATGCCGATGCCGCCCTGCAGCGCCATGGCCACTGCCATGTCGGCCTCCGTCACCGTGTCCATCGGCGAGCTCACGATCGGTGTCGACAGCGAGATCCTCTTGGTCAGCTGCGAGCGCAGCTCCACCGCCTCGCACCCAAAGTCAACTGCACAGCACCACACAACGGTTAGCGCCACCGACGTCAGCACAAGCGTTGCAATGCAGTCACAGGACGTACTGTGTCCAGGCTAGAGCCCACGCCGCCAGAAGAGAGCCACAGCAATCGATCAACAGCCAAGTGATGAGTCAGACCCGCGTCACCAAGCGATCAGGTGCATCTCCGACGCACGTTACCATGGCGATGATGTCGTCGAAGGTGAGGCCGTTGCTGTCCTCGCCGCGGAAGAGCTGCTCGGCGCTCACGCCGTCCAGGAGCTCCATGTTGGCCATCGTGTCGTTCAGATCGGCTGCTGTCGGTAGTTAGCGGCGGCGCGTCGCTTCGGGCGGTGCGAACGACGGGCGAGCGATTGTGACGGACGCAGCGGACAAGCAGGAAGCGGAGCCGAACATGGCGCTCGTCGCGCCCGACTTGGCTGGATGGCGAGCCGCGACTCCTTGATACTGGCCCGCGCTGTATTCGAGAGGTGGCGATCCTTGGGTGCACTAAAATCTTTGGCCTCTATTATTCCATACAAGGTGTGAATTGGATATGTACGGAGTATCCAACATCGTTTATTATTATGAACCATGGTGAATAATTTCTCTTCTTTAGACCTGTATAATATGATATGATAAACAATATGATTTGTTTGGAATGGTCTTTGATTTGTTGTGGTTATGGAGTTTGACTTGAAGAGCTTGCTCATGTCGAATGGTGCACTCGGATACGGAAGGACATGAACGAATGCTGGGCTCTATAGACGCCTCGAGGCTGAGCCAAGAGACGTCTACGTGCCCAGTATGTCGGTAGAAGTCTTCGCTCGCTTCTCCGCGCCTACGCCTTGATGCCCGAGATGGCCTTGGCGTTGTCCTTGCGCGTGCCCTGGCCCTTCTTGAGGTAGCACGCAGTCTTGCCGTCCGCGTTCTCGTTCACGAACGTGTAGGCCTTGCAGGCCGCGTCCTTGGCGCAAGCGTCGCAGCAGCCGTC
>JAASGW010000692.1:0-15447 GCA_023334395.1 Phytopythium sindhum | reverse complement strand
TCCCCCCCCCCCCCCCCCCCCCCTCCCGTCTCCACCATGTCTACATCCGCATCCGGGTCTATTCAAGCCATTCCAAGCGAGCCATTGCCGCTGGGCGAATGTAGAGCACTCTCACATGCGCCTATGTCCGGTCCGCATGACGCTGGACTGTAGTTTCACCGACTGTAGTACGACCGGAAGGGCGGACCGTCCACCAACTCCCGATCATCCGGCTTCACTGACGGGCATTAGCAGCCCACGACAGCCATGCTGACGTACCCACGCAAAGTAAACAATCCGGAACTCAAGAGCCTACCTGTATCATGCGTGTGTAGTCCACGCGTCTGGATGCTGGGCTGCCTTTGCTATTGAGCGTGCTACTATCTCGATTTAAAGCAGAGCGTCACGTAGTACAGTAACTTCAGACGCGCCCTCTGCGGCCACTCGCGCCCTACCGATCAGAAAAGCACACTGAACATTCACCAACGACCAAGCGCAAAAGATCGTGTGTACATTCGGTGGTGGGGGGGGGGGGCACATTCTCCATCAAGATCGACTTGGGGATCGGTGTCATCCCTTCTGTCCCACAGATGCCATGTATTTCGGTTAGGCAAAAGTGTCGAAATTGGCCGACTCCTTCTTAGAACACCACAACTTGTGACTACATGAACGGTAGGGAACGCGCGCGGAAGGAGGAGAACGACGAGTACGCCACGCTAACGAGCGATTCCATTCGCCACGCGTTCCCCACAGAGGGTGGGAGGGTCTTTTGACCCTCGGACGAAGAAAAGGGTTCGCAAAATTTGTCAGAATGGAGAGCAAAGTGCGTGAGGGAACAAAGCGTAAAGGAGGGCCAACCGTCTCTAAATCCCCAATAAAAAAAAACACAATAATTCCTTCTTCTTTGTCTAGCACATCGAAATGTAATTATGATGATAGAGCATTTTGACTATTTATTTATTTATTTTTTTTTTTTTAGCTAACCAACCTGCTCACGTTGAAGTGAGCTGCAACTTTCAGCCCTAATTGATATCAGCCCCCTTCCCCCATACAACCGCATAGATCTACATGCAGTGTTGTTCACTACCGCTCTACAGCGAGAACTCGCCCGGTTGGTCGCTGGACACTCGGCTCCGGTACTCCAACGCTGCCCCATCGCTTTCGTCTGGGTCCTTGAGGACCAAGCCGTTCATCTCGCCGGTGGCCGCACTCCCCCGGCTACTGTCCATGTCGGACGCGCACGCCAGGATGGTGTGACACCGCGGGGTGTCGCGTAGGGTGCTCGAGTACTCGCGGAACTCGCGGCTGTCGGTGCAGCGCAGACACACGTGCAGCAGCTCGCGCGTGGGCAGGCGCTGCAGCAAGCAGCAGCCCTCGCACACATGGTACGCGCACAGTTCGCAGCGGCGCCAGGGAGTCGACTGGAACAGCCCGAACAGGTGCCGCGTGCACACGATGCAGTACGTGTTGTGGTGTCCAGCGGGTAAGGCGGCGGCGGTGGAGGTCGCGGCCGAGCCGCCGCCGATGGACAGCGACGCCGGCGGGTCCGTCCCGAGCCGCACGCGCCGCTTGCCTGCCACAAGAAGCGACTCGAGCCTCGCGGCCACGCCCTTGACCAGTAGGAGCATGCGCGTGATACTGTGCCGAGAGTTGGAGTCCGCATTTTCTGATTGCTGGTTGCTGGGCACGGGCTCGCTGCTGTACAGGCACACGTGGTAGAGCACCCGCACGGCCGCGGAGGCCCCCGAAGACCGCGTGGAGACCGGCTCGACGCTCCAGAAGGCCGAGAACGGGTGCACCTCCCGCACCATCTCGCTGCTCGCCGTGCCCGCGGTCAGCTCCTGCGCCGGTAGGGAGTAGACGGCGACGGTAAAGCCGCCCTGCGGCGTCGGCGCGAGCTGCTCCACGAAGCACAGCTGATCGTTCCTCCTGGAGAAGAGGTGCGCGCGCACGAACGAGCACGTCTTGACTAGCAGCGGGCTGGGTGGCGGTAGGTCCTCGCCCTCGTAGTCGTCTCTCTGTTGCCACTTGGTCTTGGCGCTGTGCACGACGGACCCGTAGATGAAGCTGGACCGGTAGAGACCCTTCATGACCGAGTTGAAGTCGCTCTCGCTCGACGGACTCAGCAGTTTTGCCATGTCGTACACGGAGCTCGCGACCTGGCCCACCGCTAGCCACTCGCGCGTCCAGGACGTCGTCTGCTGGTTATCGGCGGTCGGTAGGGACATCGACGCCGACAGCGGAGACCCTTCAGTTGTCTCGGGCGTCGAGCGCAGGCGCGAGTACAGCGCGAAGCTCTTCTTGTCCTGCTTCCACTTCCAGCCGCTGCGCGCGCACACTGCGTGCGAGCGCCTGCCCAGCCGGCGGCGGTCCGCGTCCACGAACTCGACGTCGTGCGCCACCTGCGCGTGGTGCTGCCTCGCCCACTGCACGCGCCGCTGCAGCCCGCAGTCCTCAGCGGCCACGCGCCGGCTCAGCGGCAGCGGCGACGACCCGGATGAGCCCTCGCCCTCTTCCGAACGCCGCGGTGTCCCCATCGTTCGCTCTGTGCCGGCGCAAGGGACGTGGGAATGACGAGCCGAGTCAACCCGCGAGCAGCGGCGGGGGATGCGCGCTGGGTGGCGAAAGAGTTGATACAGTCGCCGGCTTACTGGCTGCAGCAGCAGAAGGAGGAGCCGCGTGGTGAATTTTTGGTCCAGTTGATTCCACGTCGGTCCGTGAGTGGCACCCCTGTCTGCGCAGGGCCCACGCCTCGCTGCATCGTGTGCCTCCGGTGGAGCGGAGCCTCCGTCCGTCCGCCTTGCCGTCTCCCTACGCGCAGTTTATTTCGCAGCGGTGCGGAGGGAGCGAACCCCACTCGCCAGTGAAGGAAGAGACGACGCACTCAATCGATAGAGAGAGAAAGCAAGGGCCGTCGGACAATCCGCGCCATTTCAAACGGCACACGTCACTCGGCGCCGGTGTCCATTGAGCTCGCAGCATACCACGCGGCTCGTCTACGAGGAGCACTCAACCTACTCCCGGCTTCCCACCAGCACAGCGGCACAGATGCATGTCTATCGCACGCGTTCCGCCACGGAACGCTGCGCCCTCTCCTCCTAGCTACACTCCGCCCTCGCTGCTGGGTTTGGCGGTGATTTATGGAGCCGAGCGACGGCGAGAGGAGCGAGGCGTAGCTGGCTTCGCAAACGGCTCGCGACGCCCCCTCTGCGGTTCGAAATTCCTCTGCTTGTGCTCTCCCATGTCTCGATGGGCGGACGTGGCGGTGGTGGCGGCGATGGCGCATCCCTGAAGAGCTTTTGGTGCTTGCCACCCGCCCTCCGGACGCACTGCTGCCGTTTCAAGACACTCGACACGTGTAGGGCAGACTCATCACGGCAGGGCTATCCGTCGTACGGGTGTGTGTGGCCACTGTGGGGGCGGCGGCAGATCGAGCGCGCAATGGTGGGCGCGAAGCGAAGCCGTCTCTCGCCTCCTGGGCGCTCGTGAATGCACTAGACGCGACTACTCCACGCAGGCGGCGTCACCCACTCGGTCAATGATAGGTATGATTGTGCCGTGGCGTCCAGAGTACGACGGCCGTGGTGGCCACCACCGCTCGGATACGATATCATCCCGCCTCGCATCTCATCGGGAATCTCCAACCAACGAGGCGGCCGCGACTATCGCTACGGCAGTGCGCTGAATCACCAGGCGCCAATGACTCGAGGCGATAGCTGGATATTCTCCAGCCATGGGTTTTTGTGCCTCGCGATCCCTTCCACGTGACGGCGTCTGGCTGAAGCAGGCGTCTAGTCGTTGGAGTGGATACTTCGAGGAAAAACGGACAGAAGAAACAGTGGCATCGATTGCTGAGAGCTGGTCGATTGCTGTCGCGCTAAGCGCCATTTAACGCGCGCGAGCCCACTCTGGGTTGCAAGCGGACATTGCGTTTTCCAGCATGACACGGGTCGTCGTAGGCAGCGATGATGCTCAAGGCTCAAGCCGTGACGGCACCAACGAGTGCTGCTCCTCGCCTTCGCCTCGTTCGGGCCATGAGACCGGGTAGTGATTCACTTTAGAGCAAGACGCGGTCATGGCATTCGAAGGAGCTGGGGTAGACTCTTGCTCTCACTCATGCAGCTTTGAGCTCTCGCGGTCGCTTCTTGAAGCGCCGACGCCTGCTAGCAGGAGACCAACGGCGCCGTGTTAAGCGCGGCTTGACCATGAGGCAAGACAGTGCCTCCCGCAACCCGAGTGTCTGAGCCTATCCCCGGGCTTGCGAGCGAGCAGCGCGCTTGCTCGCAATGTGAGTCACGTCATATGCTGTGCATGACGTGCCGATCGATTGGCGCCTGACAGCGTCTCCGAGGCACGAAGGGCGCTCGCCGTGTGGCTTTGTGCTCTGCTGTCGCTGCGCGGCAGCGCTGGGCGTCTGTCTGTCTGCGCGGTGGACCGCCTGTGTGTGGTGTGCGGACAGCGACCTATGAACACGATCCTCACCACCACGAGTGAAGACGATCCACAAGGTATTAACACCACTGCACGCCCTTGATCCATTGATGCGCCAAGTTTAATAAATAACCTCCGTTATGCCTGCTCTACTCTGTGGCTGTCGTGCCATCTCCCTGCTTCTTGTCTTGCTCTTGGCGTTGTCCATGGCACCACCCAATCGGGTCTTCCTCCTCCTCCTCCTCCTCCTCCTCCTCCTCCTCCTGCTTCTTGCCAACGGTCTTGAGCTCTGGAAGCGGCGCGAACCGCGCCCGCAGCCAGTCCGTCATGTACCGCATCACGTCGTCTCGCTCCGGGTCCTCGAACACGCAGTGGTAGAGCCCGTCGAAGAGCTTGAACTCCTTGTCCCGCGCCACGAGCCTGTCGAAGAACTCCTTGGCGTCCGGCACGCTCGTCACGCGGTCCTCGGACCCGATGATGAATAGCACGGGCACGTCGAATGAGATGCCCGGTGGACGCTGACTGAGGTGCTTCAGCTTGGCCATGGCGCGCAGCGTCTGCTCGCCCATGCGGATCGTCAGCAGCTCCGAGTTGGTCAGCGGGTCGTTTTCGAAGTCCTCGAAGAAGCCCGGGTCGCGGCACAACCACTCGCGGTTCACGGCTGGCACTATGCGCAGCCGCGGCAGCACCAGCGATAAGGGCCGCGCGAACACGGCCTGCAGCTTGAGCGCGGGCGTCATGACGGCGTTGAGCGACGGCCCGGCCAGGCATAGCGCCGCGAACTTGTGCTGCTTGGACAGCGCCGTGTGCATTCCGACCAGCGTGCCGTACGACAGCCCGGAGAGCACGATCGGCGGCGTCGCGTACCGACTGCGGTCGCAGTCGCGCTCCAGCAGCAGCGCCGGCAGCAGCGAGCGCTTAGCGAAGGCCACGAACAGGTTGGTGTCGTCCACGAAGTGCCGGAACTTGGTCGTGTGCACGCGCGTGGCGTGGTTGTCGTCCGCGTCGCTCGCGCCGTGGCCCACCAGGTCGTAGGCCACCACGGCGAACCCGCGGTCGCACAGGTGCTCGAACAGGTACGCGTACCGCCGCGAGTGGTCCCCTATCGCGTGCATGAAGAGCACCACCGCGCGCAGCGGCGTCTCGAGCGGCGCCAGTCCCAGGTAGAACAGCGCCTGCCCGCGCGCGTTGCGGAACTTGCCCTCCAGGTAGCGCAGGTGGGGCGGCATGAGCTGCCCGCGCAGCTGCCGCCCGCCCATGCTCGGCGCGCGGTCGTCCACGCTGCTGCGCGTGCTGCTGCGGCTCGGGCGCGTCGTCGCCGTCGTGGGCGTCGCCATGTCGATTCCCTACCTGTCTGGAATCGATAGAGCGGCGCCTTGTCGATAACGGAGACTGCAGACTGGATACCCTAGTGAGTGGGGTGGGACCTGCTTGACTTACGGATTGCCTGAGAGACTGACAGAAGCCAATCGCCGCGGAGAACAGGCCGGGAGGGCAGGGGAGAGCAACGACGGGACCCGATGAATGGCATTCGCTCCGAGAGAAGAATCGAATCGAATCCCCGGGATGTGTTACGCGCGACTCGGTTGCGACGCAACCGGCCGAGAGAACGGGAGAGAAGGAAGCCCTCCGACTCGGAGGTGGCTACACGCGCGACTCGCGTGCCCCTCCGGCTGACTGTCAACATGAGAGAGAGAGAATTCATGCAGCGCCGTACTGTAAGGGTCGATGTGTCGAACACGTGGAGATTTCAAGCGCCAAGCGATTGCTCACAGCTTCCTACCGCGCTAGTGACGATGAGTCGTACATGCAGCGAGTAGCTCCTTTGGACTGTGCGACTACCGGTAGGCCCACGCTTCGGGGCTGGAAACTGGTGATCAGATCTCCTCCATCTCATCTCGAGTCGGTTAGGCGGAGGGGCGGAGGGGATTTGTCGAGACGGAAAGCGGCGTCATCTGTCATTCGTCGACGCGCAGAAGAGTGGGCCTTGAGGAAGACGAAGAGTGGGCCAGATCGGTTGTTCCAAGAGCTCATGGGGAATCTGAAGCCGAGAGATACGGCGCGTCTGTATATTATGGCCGTCAGCTACCATAATATGGTATCGGACAATATTATGGAAAATGAAGCACTATGGCCATCAGACCATATTAGGATAATTAGGGAACATGGTGGGCTTGTGCTTGGGAATGCTCAGAGCTCATCAAGTAGGGCACACTTCAACCAGTTCTAGGCAAGACAGCACTCACGCACTAAAAACAAAAATCATATCGTTTGATATAGATAGATACAGGAAAGAACTACAAATCGACCCTACTTCACGCTGGCACGGCGGCGGGCGTCGCCGCGTGCTTCGTAACGCTCGCTGCCGGAGCCACGTGGGCCATCTCGGGCTCGGTCTTCCCTAGCTCCTCTTGCTGCTCGCTGTCCGGCTGGGCGTCCAGCACGTCCGCCGTCACGGGCGCCGCACTGAGCTGCTGCTGCTGCTGCTGCTGCTGGCCGAGCTGCCGCTTGGCGTGTGTCATGATGATCCTGGACGCGATGCGGCCGAACTTGGTGAGCGTACCGAACTGCGAGCGCGTGAGGTGCACGGGCTGCAGGTGGAGGCAGCAGATGGAGCCCACGACGAGTCCGTCGTCGTTCTTGATGGGGATGCCACAGTAGAACTGCACGCCGTTCTGCGTAATGGGATTCATGTTGTAGAAGCGCACGTCCGCCTCCGGGTTGTTGATCACGAACGGCTTGTCGTCCATGAGCAGGTGCTGGCAGAACGTGTGCTCGCGCGGCAGGCTCGCCATCACCAGACCCTTCAGGGTGCACGCGAGCACGAGCTGGTCCTGCTCGCCCAAGATTGTGATCATGGTGCAGAACAGCCCGATCTCGAGGTTCAGGAACTCACAGATGATGTCCAGCTCCTGCATGGGCGCGCTCAGCTCCATGAGCTGCAGCTCGTCGATCGCGCGCAGCCGCTCGCCCTCGTTGCTCGGAATGGGTGCCACGGGCTTCTCCCCGTCCGCGTCGATGTCGATCGCGTAGTTGCGACGCGCCGCGTTCGCCAGCTCGCACGAGCCCAGCGCTATCTCGTGGTCGCGACGACGAAAGTACGCCTCCACCGCCGACACGCACTCGTCCGGCGAGCTCGCGGAGCTCAGCCGCTGCCAACCCTCGCTCTCGGACAAAACCTCGCTGCTGCGGCTGCTGCTCGGGCTCATGCTAGCCATTCGCCCCGGCGTTTGCGTGGTCGGGTCGGTGTTTTTTTTTTGGTTGTCGACCGGCTGGAGCGACGGGTGCTTCTCCTCGTCGACCTCATCAACCGTCTCCTTCACAGTATCCTCCTCCTTCTGCTGCTGCTGCTCGTTGCTGGTCTCGAGCAGGTGCTTGATGACCGTCATGGCCGCCGCCTTGGTCTCCTCGGACTGCAGCTCCTGGCGCAGCGCCTCAACGATGGCCGATCCCGCGGGCTTCGGAAGCACAGGAGGCGACGGCTTGGCGTCTCCGCCGCCCATGATGATAGTCGGGCCGGCCAGCTCGGCCTCGTCAATGTCGCCCGACTTGTTCTGGTGCTCCTCCTTCGCGACCTCCTCGTCCTCGAGGATGTACTCGGGCTCGGACCGCCCGAGCTGGATGTGCGAGTAGTCGCAGCGGTCGACGCACTCGAGGCAGCGGCGGCAGATAGTTATGGTGGCCCCGTGCCCGTTGTACGTCTCGACCTTCTCGCTCGAGCAGCAGCCGGCGCACACGTTGTACGAGCACAGCTGGCAGCGCCGCTTGACCGTCAGCGCCAGCAGGTGCAGGCTGCGCGTACACGAGATACAGCGCGAGTTCTTGGCCTCGCCCATGGCCGCCGTGTCGGCGAACACCTGCGCGCCCAGCCGCCGGCGACGCACCACGGCCGGCAGCTCGCGCACGCTCTCGGCCAGCGCCTGCAGCCGCGCCTTGGCCGTCTTGCCGCTCGCGTATGCGGTCTCGTCAGTCTTGAGTTGCGTCGGCTCGTTTTCGTGGATCGTGTGCGTCGTGGCGAGCTCGTCGGTCTCCGTGTTGTCCTTGCTGTACAGCGCGTGGAACGTGACGCGCACGACCGGCGAGGGTTTGTCGTCGCGCTTGCCGCTCTTGGCCGGCTTGCCCGCGACCTGCTCGACGCGGTAGACGGCCGTGACGCCCTGCAGCTGCTTGACGCGGCGGTTGGGCTCTGCCTTGCCCGCCGCCAGCTCGCACTCGCGCATGGACAGCTGCACGACCGTGAAGTCGCTGGAGGCGCCCGTGTCGCGCCGGTGGCGCTGGAAGTGCTCGAGAAAGCACCACTCCTCGTTCTTGCCCAGCATGCGCGAGCGCACGAAGCAGCTCGTCTTGACCGCGAGCTGGTCGCCATCGCGCAGCAGATGCTCCTGCCGCTCGGCCTCCGGGTCGTCCTGGAACCGCGACGATACCATGCGGCTCTGCGGCTGTAGCTGGTTGTACTCCTGGTACTGCTGCGGATCGACCACGTGCACGATCGAGCCGTATATGAACTTGTTACCGTGCAGCGCGCGCATAGACGAGTTTAGGCTGCTCTCGTCCGCCGCGCGCAGCACGGACGCCAACTCCTGCGGCGAGCACGCCACCTCGCCTACCACGAGCACTTCGTGCGCCTCGTCCTCCTCCTCGTCTTGGCCTTCACCCTTGTTGTTGTTGCCGCTGCTGCCGGAGAGGATGGTGAACTCGCGCGTGTGCTTGGCCGACGCCCAGGCGGCCAGCGGCCGGTCCAGCGCCTGCTCGAGCGCGCGCGCCGCGTCCGCGTTGACCGCGCGGCGCACCAGCTCGCGGTCGCTCACGCGCACCTTGCGCCTGGACATGGGCCGCTTCCTGCCGGGCGTCTGCGCCGCGCCCGAGCTCGAGAAGGACGAGAAGAGCCGCGAGCTGAAACGCGACGAGGACGCGCCCGACGAGGACGACATCGGTGTCGGTAAGGAGGAGCCTGCGTCCTCGTCCATGTCGTCGTAGTCCGAGCCGGCGCGCGTAGAGTTCCAGCTACGGAAGCGCTCGCGGTAGGTCGCCGAGCGCGTGCTGACGGGCGTGCGCGTGCCGCTGGTAGAGCACGTGCCGCTGATAGAGCGCCCCAGCTCTACAGGCGGTGATGCCGTCGTAGTAGTGGCTGTCGCGGCGGCCGCGTTGGTCGGCGGGTAGCGGCTGCGCAGGCGGTGCGGCATGTTGCTTGAACGTATGTAGAGCGACGGGTAGGGCGTTAACCCTTTCAGGAGTCGGTCTGATTTACACTACCACACCCGGTACAATAGGGACTTGGAAGCGCTGAGGGGTTGAGGAGACAACCGGGACTAAACGGTCCACTTGGGTAGGGCGTTGACCCCGAGGCGGTGAAAGCTGAAGTGATGAGGAACACCAAGCGCTGCGTGTTTTTGCGACTGTCGACTACACTAACGGTAGTGCGTGTTGGCCATCCGCCCTCCGGAGTCTCCAGGAATGAACGACGCCACAACCGATGAAGAGCTGGTAGGGCGGCGGCGAACACCGCCGAAGGCGTCGACGAACGCTCTCTGCATGGCGCACTACGGAGGGAGGGTGAGATGGACGTCGGTAGGGCGGTGTAAGTTTCGTGACGAAGGGGCACCCAACAAGAAGGGGCAGCCAATTCCCAAAGAGGCATTCGCCATGCCTGCCATCCTGCTAGCCTGTTACCGTTGGCGGTCGCCCTACGCCGCCCCACGTTCGCGCCACCAGCTGGTAGGGCGTTGACCCGGGCGGCAGAGAGAGCGCGAAGTGGTTTGGTGGGCGGTTGCCGCGAGAAACGGGCCAGGGTAGGGTATTCCGACCTTTTTTATATATATCGTAAAAGTAGAGTAAACAGGTTCCTATCGAAGAGTATGGCCGGAACGGGACCAAAAAAAAATGGAAATAGCTTTGGATCGCAAGTTACAATGACTGGCGAGTGTGTCTGTGTAGTGACCGGATCGATTCAACGTGGTACAGTCTGTGCAGTGTCTATTATACCCTCCCACTCTCCTCGACTTGATAATTGAGTAGAGCAGTGTGGCGTCACCGCTCTCCTGATGCAACTCTTCCCAGACACACACGTCAAGCGCTGGACGCTTTTGGCCCCAACAGAAGAGCGATGCACACTTGCGCTGGCCTCTTGCTGGCGGCTGCTCTGGTGATCGACGCCGAGAGAACACGCGCGAACTAGCGGAACTGCAAAGAACTCTCGCAGACAGGCAACCAAACGCAGTGTAGGGATGAGAAGGAGGGAAGGGCGTTCGTCTGGCGGCCGGCGTTTGTTGAGAGGCTGGCGCACAGACTGGGACGCGACGTTATTACAACCGCGCCGATCGATCATCCGGTGGCGGCTGGACTCAAGCTGATGACCGTCGTTCAGTGCTGTTCTTCTTGTCGCTGCCTTGCCGTCTTGCGCTTCTTCATGCTGCAAGGTGGAGTTCGTGGCGGCCGATAGCGTTGTGTTGCGAACCGTGTGATGACCCTCCGGCGGGCTCAGGCCCAGCCACGCGATGACCACGGCGGCCACGTGTTCTGGCCACGTACTGTTGCACCGATCGACGCCGGTGGTTGCTGGTTGCTGGTCGGTGGTCGGTGGTGTCCGGAGACCGCCGCGATGGCGCCATACCCGAGAAAGAACTGACGATCCTCACGATGGATGCGGTGAAGCCGTGAGAAGAATGCAGCCAACTCATGCCGCGAGCGATCCACAGAGACAGTCGCGCGACTTGATTCAACGAGTGTAGGGTGGCGAGTCAACGTGCGGTGAACGGATGAGTGTCCAACAACAGTGCCACGTGGGCCGGCGGCGGGCCTGCCTCTCGGCGAACGCCACAGCAGGAGGAACTGTTCCGGTTGAGTGGGCTGTTTATGCAGACTATGCAGACGTGAGAGGGTGTGTCTCTAACTCTGAAACGTGAGACGTTGGCCCTCATGCTCAACGCCCAAAGCCCAAAGCCGGTGCCGGCCGGATGCCTCTCTCGACCACGAAATATTCGCGCTCTCACTGGATCCTGAGCCTTAGCGCGGAGTTCTTCGGCGTTCGGCTGGACGATTTCAAGTCGCTGTAGTGGCGCAGCAAAGGGCCTCGTCGGAGCCGAGCACGAATCCATGGGTCATGCTGCTGGCTCGCATGGCCATTGAACTTGGATGAAGTGGTGACCGCCATGTTGAATGGTTCGGGCGGTGGTCAGACAGGTGCAGAGTACGGAATCCAGCGACATCACCGTGCGCCATGGTGAGCAGCCACACCACGTGAAACTTTAGTGCACTCGGACGCATCCAATTGCTGTCATCGCCATCACGGCCACTGCTTTCTATCTTGATTACACTCGCACCAGTCGATGTCTAGAGCCCAAAAGGCGGGCATCGAGAGTGAACGCGAGGTGGTGATAGCGTCAATTAAAATGCACCAACGAGCTAGCATCGGCTACGATAAATGGTCGCTGGTTGCATCAGCACAAGTCGGTCGAGTCAACACCTCAGCCCCGCAAGTAAGTGATGAGTGGCAAGCGGACATGTCCATGGACGTTAATGCGTCGGGCTGCGCGGCGCATCCGACGCGAACACTCGAAGGACTGTTCCGGTCAGCCCTTCGGTGTTGCCTTCTCGGCATGTACAAACAAGCGCGAAGGAGATCCGGAAGCTCCAAGGACAAGTACACATATTATTAACTGCGCAGGTAGGGGTCGCCGCATATGGTCGTCGCTTGTGCCTCTTGGTGTCCAGACAGGTGCGCGGCGGTCGATGGCGCCATCGTGTGAGCATGCGTTTGCTGACGCCCAGCCGCATGGTCGTGGCATTTGCGTCAAGAGGTCGCCGGAGGAGCGTCGTGTTCGATGCATGCGGGAGCTGGCGACGGGAAGGAAATGGCTGCGCAACTGTGAGAAGCTGGCGGAGGATTTGGATAGTCCGTCGCCGCTTCAAGACGGTCCGGCCCATGTGAGACAACTGGTCGACTCGGCATTGACTGATGCTGAACCTTCGAGTCATCTTGTATAGTACCAAATTATAGAGGTTCTTTGATGATCCATACACATATCATACAAAACAATAGTATGAGTAATATTATTGTATTGTATGAGTAGTAGTGCTGGGAGTAGTAGCCTCTTCAGCTTGGTTTCGAAACGCCGCGACAAAAGCACCGCATCCGTCGATCAATATTGAATACGCATGTGTATCAATTATCGCGGGTAAACCCGCATCTATTCGTTAATAATATGACCAAATTAGCAGTATATATCAAATAATACAGTGTTTCAACCCATGTAAGGTCTCACGTCCGAAACGCAGAAACCGGACGAGTACCACGAGCGACTCGCAAGATGCGGGAGTGTAACCATACAAACGTCAAGTATAAAATTGTCCACTATCTTTAGCGCCAGTGCTGGTATCCTCGCAATCGCCCTACCGCTGCTCTATTCGTCGCCCTACCGCCCTACTGCTCGCCATACCGCGCCATGTCGACGACCCTGGCGCCACGCTACGTGGAGGGCAAGTTCGCCAACCGGCGGCGGCAGCAGCTCTTCTACTGCGCGCTCTTCCCGGCCGACCGCCCTCCGCGCGCGCTCGTGCTCTTCCTGCACGGCGTGGGCGAGCACTCGCGGCGCTTCCTGCACGTGTACGAGCGCCTGTGCGCCAACGGCTACGGCGTGCTGGCCTACGACATGATCGCGCACGGCCAGAGCGATTGCGACTCGCCCCACCAGGTGCGCGGCCACGGCGAGCGATTTGAGCACTTCGTGGACGACACCAACGTGCTGCTGTCGCTGGCCAAGCTGGGACTGCTGCGTCCCGCCCTACCGACTGTCGACACGGATCTGGGACACCTGCCGCCGCTGGTCATCATGGGTATCTCGTTCGGCGCACTCGTGGCTATGCATACGGTGCTCTCGGGCAAGCACTCGTTCCGCGCGGCGGTGCTGGCGTCGCCCGCCGTTGCGGTCGAGTACACGCTCACGTTGCAGGTGCAGCAGGTGGTGAGCAAGCCGCTGGTGTGGCTGCTGCCGCGCGCCAAGCTCGTGCCGGGCGTCAACTTCTCGGCGCTGTCGCGCAACGAGGACTTCGTGCGCGACTACCTGGCCGACCCGCTCAACGTGACGGACAACCTGACCACGACCATGGCCACGCAGATCCTGCACGGCATGCAGGCACTGCAGAACGATTCGCGCGTCCGCGACCCGAACAGCGACTTCTGCCGCGTGCCCGTGCTCGTGGTGCAGGGCACGAGCGACCATGTGACGAGCGTGCGCGAGCTCGAGCGCTTCTTCTACGACGTGCTGGCGGCACCCGACAAGACGCTCGAGCGCTTCGACGGGCTCTACCACTGCATTTTCAACGAGCCCGAGCGCGAGCAGGTGCTCGACGTGGTCACCAGTTGGCTCGCGCGCAAGGTGCCGCGCCGCATGGACGAGCAGCCGCTCGCTGAGCTGCTGCTCGAGAGGGCCGAGGCCCCGCGCCTAATAGCCAGGCTGTGAATGGTGCGGTGCAAGCACAGGTTGTCCATTACGGCAGTGGAGACGCTTCCTTATTCATCCATCAAGGTAGTTGGAGGCGTCATTCAAGCACACATTGTATTCTTTGAGGTCTGCATCGCCCTAATGCGATAGGGTGATTGCTCCATATTATGGCATTATTGGTTATCTCCCTAAATGCCCTAATGATGAGCGCACGATTACATCAAGGTCATATCTCCCTAAGATCATCGTGATTTATGTAGGGCACTTCAACATCAACATCAGCCGATATCCGAAACGCTCTACCGCCGCTCTACCACCGCCCTACTGCCCTATCAACAACAACAACACAAAAATATTCGAAAAAGAAATAAAACGTCACCTTATTCCACCACACAGTCGAAAACAATATAAAAATGGGGGTTGCCTGACGTTTTACGACGGCCGCTCTCTCCACGTCCACACGCGCGCGCTCTACCGGTAGGGTAGCGCCAATCATATCCTTCACCGCCCTACACGGCGACGGCGGCTTCATGCGGTTGCTCTACGCGCAACTCCACCGCGCGGCTGGGGCCCCTCGCGAGTAGTTCGGCCGTCTTTGCCAAATGCAGGTCCAGCCGCTTGCGCCCCACCGGGATGGGGTCGCCCCACCGCATGAGCGGCGCGCTCGCCTTGCGCTTGAGCCCCATCCAGCGGCTCGACTTGGTCGACGACTTGGGACGGCGCGTACTCACGCGCACTACCGGCGCACTACCGGTAGAGCGACTAGGTAGGGGCGCCGAGTTGGGACGGCGCGTGGAGCGTCCGTTGACCGCCAGGCGTACCAAGGGGGCGGCCAGTGAGCTGTCTACGCTGTTGTCCGTGGTGGTGGTGGAGGCAGGTGTCTGCTCTACCGGTAGAGCGGCAGGCGGGGCGGTAGTCGACGGGGGAGTCACGGCCTCCGCCTGCGCGTCCGGCCGGGAAAAGACCAGCACGTCGCACACCACGCATACCTTCTGCGGTCGGCGCTGGCCGTACACCGGTAGGGCGCGGCGCGTGGTCGCGACGCACGTCAGGCAGCAGCTCGCGCGGCACAGGCGGCAGTGGTGGCGGCGCCGCGTGACCGTGAACGACTTGGCGCACGCGTGGCAGTGGTCGCGCTTGGCGAACCGCGGAGCTGCCGGTCGCGCACTACTCCCAGCCTCGGCAGCAGTCTCCTGGTTGCCCCGCGCGCGCTGGCGGCGGCGGCGGCGGTCGCGGCGCCGGCGCTGCTTGTCCTCCTTGGCGCGTGCGCGCTTGGCCTTGCGCTCCGCCAGCTTGCGCTCGCGCTCGGCGCGCTTCTCGGCGCGCCTGGCCTGCTTCTCGAGCGCCGCGAGCTCCTTCTTGGCCGCCTTCTCCCGCGCGCGCTCCTCCTTCTTGGTCTGCTTGTCGCGCGCGCGCGCCTCCTTCTGCTGCTGCTTGGCCGCCTTCTCCAGCTCGCGCAGCCGTCGCGACTGCTCGGCGCGCGCGGCCGCCGCCGCCTTCTCCTCGTCCGTCTTCTTGCGGAACAGGAACGCCATCTCGCGCCGGTAGAACGGCCGGTAAGGAGGGAGGAGGGGGAGGGGGGGGGGGGGGGGGGGGG
>JAASGW010000691.1:0-15480 GCA_023334395.1 Phytopythium sindhum | reverse complement strand
ATGGCTGTGCGGATGTGTGCAGGGAATAGTGTGTGCTACACTATTCCGTCAGGACCCGAACTCAGAGTAGTGTGCCGCACACTACTCTCTAGAGAGTACGGTACAGTGTCATACTGTACTGTACGTGTAACCCCGTTACAGGTTGAACGTGTCCTTGATGCGTGCAGCGGTAATGCCAGGCTTCTTGGCAAAGGTTCTAACTTGACGAACGCCTCTTTCAGAGAGTTTTTTCGGTCGTCCAGGCCGCTTGCGGGTCCCATATGCGTCGGGGTCCTTTAGGAACGCGTGCACTGCGCTTACCGAGCGCTGGAGCTCCTCTTCGATCAAATGGAGCGACTTCCCTTCGCTTCACTTCGCCAAAATGTAGCCTTGCTCCAAGGCGGATAGCTGAGTGCCTTTTGGCATGATCCACGACTCGCTTGGGAAAAAAGAAAGTGATCACAGACTCGCTGAGAATCGAGGAACAACGTGTAGGCATCGAAAGTTCGAGAATTGCTCTCCAAGTCTAAATAGCACGGATGTTCTTTTACTTTTGTCACCCACAGAATCGCTAATTTTCAGATTTTTGGTTTCTATTCTTGACTGTGTTGGCGGATTTCAGTGAAAATGGTATGGTTCGAACCGTCGCTATGTGTACTTTCGTGTGAGCTAAAGTACAGAGTTTCATCGGTATTTCTTAGATAGTTAAAGTCAATTACTTTTATTCGTAAAATTATGGCGCGCACTTTACAAACAAGTTTTATTGTGCTTTTCATTGTTTTTGCGCCTCATATCATGGCGGTAAAACAATTTTCTATGTTCATAAAACAAGGTAGTTTATCAATATTAGGCTAATTCGCGAACAAGAAATACAATAGAAAGCTCAGCCATGATTCACCTTGAATTGCCGAGGTTATTTCCACCTTGAGTTACACGCAAATAAACCGAAATGGCGGATGGCGATCCGCCATTCCAGCTTTTTTTTGTGTCTTATTCGTGTTGTCCTGCCTAAAAGAACCGCTATTCCATTTGGCGTGAGGTAGGAATACCATATGGTTTTGTAAAATAATTCTACCTTTAGCTAAGCCTAAATATAGGATGATGTGATGGTAAAAACATGAAATTATACCCGTTCCGCCAAAAAATATGAAAAACACAATACACCGGCCACTTTACGGATCGTCAATATGCTGACTCCCATGATGTGGCAGCGCGCGGCGGCGCGCGTGGCGGGCCCTACGAGCCGCCGGGCGGCCATTACCGCGGGTCTCGATGTGAGCGCGAGCTTCCCCATGCGCCCCCAGGCTGCGCACTCTCCGCTCGGCGCGTTCTGCCGCCCGCTGTCCGGTTCCGCGAGGAAGATGGCGTCGCAGGACGAGAGCGACCTGACCGAACCGCTGCCGCCCTCGCAGCCGTTCCTGGACCGCGTGGTCAACAAGCTCAACGATTCCATCAAGAAGTACCCCGGCGACACCCTGGCGGTGCTATTCGCATCAGACATCGGCAGCATCGGCGCCATGTACGGGCTGCTGTCGCTCTCGGGTACGACCCTATCGCGTTGCCTCAGTTCCCCTACTTCTTTGCATAAATCTGACCGACAAGCGCTACACAGGCATCGAGTTCTCGCCGGAGTTC
This sequence comes from Phytopythium sindhum, assembly GCA_023334395.1. Classification (NCBI taxonomy): domain Eukaryota; phylum Oomycota; class Peronosporomycetes; order Pythiales; family Pythiaceae; genus Phytopythium; species Phytopythium sindhum. The sequence continues at coordinate 13,866 of JAASGW010000691.1, read as the reverse complement.
GCGTTGGCTTTCGCTGCCAGCCGTCCTTTCCGGCGCATTCGCTTACCGCTGGACCTGGCCGTGGCCGCCATCGTGTCCAAGACCGTGCCCGCCTTCTCCAAGGTGCGGCTCTCGGATCTGGCCGGCGCCATCCCCAGGTTAGTTGCTTCTTTCCTGACTGCTTGAGATCCTACCGTCGATTCTGCTGTGCCCGTATTGACGTGTTGGACTATGTAGTCGCCAGGGCAACGCCGCGACTGCCGAGCCTCCCAAGATCTTCGCGAGCACGATGGCAAAGGCCAAGGACATTGTGGACTCGTACGGCGCTGCGTACATGATGGGCTCTCGCCTTGCGGGCGTCAGCGTCGTGTCCGTGCTCTACTTTTTGATCAAGCAGGGCGTTGATGTCATGCCGATCCTGGCCAAGCTTGGTGTCGAGGAGGTGGGCACTGCGCTCGGGTCGTACGCCGCGGCTGTCGTGTTCTCGTCGGCCTTCTACCCGGTCACGCTCGGCGTCTCGGGCTACATCGTGCCGGTCGTCGCCAAGGCGCGACGCGCCATCATACCCTAGAGACCATTTCTCGACCAGATCACAGGCATTTAACCGTTGAATAGGTTGACCCCACGCCGAGCTTAATGGATGCAATGCCCGATATTGGTAGGCCCTCTCTTCAAGACGCCAACTGGTCGAGCCGATGAATTAGGATTGGCTGTGTTCGTCGACGACTGCCTGCCTGCTCAGCTTCTCTCTCGACTTCGACGCTGTGTGTGTTGACTTCCTCAACCGGCCACCCCAGTCCGTGTGGAGGCGCTACAGGTACTCGCCGACTCGTTGTCTATTATCAGCGTCGGAGGCAATGGTGCCCGAGAACCTGGGACGCTGACTGGTGCAGCCTCTTGCGACCTTCTCTGGGAGGATGGCCCGCTATCGTTTGATAGATGCATGCTAGTCGTTGTTTGTGTAGGTCCCGAATCCATCGGGAGCTTGGCTACACTCTGAGGAATTGGTGAGGCGTCCATGCAGCATGACGCCGGTTCAATTCGATGCTGCGGTCTGCCAGGCGCATCTCCTCTCGCATCCGCATGACCGGTACGCTGTACCGCCACGCTGATGAGATTCAACTGGAGCGTCCTGTCTCGTGGTGCTTTGTGCCGTTCTCACCAGCATTCGCGATTACAGCAGAAGAGGACGTTGACGCCGACGTGAAGGACAGCGGGACACATCATGGGCGCGCCGACCAAGAAGCGCGGGAGCGCACCAAGCGGCGCCGCGCCGCGCCGTCCAGCAGCCACGACCTGCGCGTGCGTGTCCGACCGTGACAGCGACGGCATCTGCGACCTGAACGTGTGGCTCGGCACGATGATCGACCCGAAGGCGGCGCAGTCGCATCAGCGTCTGCTGCGGCCCAACCTGCCGGTCGTCAAGTATAAGCACTGGTCGCTCTTGGCGCTCTCTGGTGCGACGCATTGCTCTGTTCGGCAGTTGGATGGCGAGCATGCAAGCTGAATGCGCGTTGTGTGGTTTCCGCAGGGCCGTTGTACCATTTGATCATCCTCCGGTGGATACCGCTGCTGAGCCTTTCGATCGGCGTCTACGTCGCGATCGTCGGGCTGTTCGCGTTGCTCTTTGCCGCCTGCGATAGGTCGGTTAGCCACGCCTACGCGTTCATTCTCTTTATAGCGCTGACGAGTTGTGATTAACGCCATGTGCCCTCGCCGTTCTGCAAACCCTGCGAAGTGCGAACATCGAGGGCTTTCGCAACTACTTCAACCTGAGCCTGCAGACACTCGCTACGATCGGTCCGTGCATGTCAGCTTGTTTCTCTGATGAAATGGTAGAGCGGATCATAACATTGTGGGACTGTTTTGTTTTCCAAAGGGTATGGGACGCTTCATCCGGTGGGCTCGTGCGCGAACTGGGTGGCCGTCCTCGAGACGTTCGTGTCCATGCTGCTGACCTCCTTCATGACCGGCGTGGCCTTCGCGAAGCTGGCTCGCCCGCATCCCAGTATCATCTTCAGCAGCGTGGGTAAACGATTGAGTGCCAGCAGGTGAGTATTGCACATAGTCATCTAACCGGCACGTGTGCGTACCTGCTCGCTCTTCATGATCTGGCAGGTGTTCACTGTCTCGACTCGAGATGACGATTACATGGAGATGCGGTTTCGTCTGGCGAATGGGACGCACCGGAAGCTCGTGAGCAAGGGAGAAATCCTAGATGTTAACTTCAAGCTGATCTTGATGCGCGTAGAGGTGAGAGGTTATATGTGTCCTCCCCGCTAGTATGGAAGAGCATCTAACCTTACCTTTTACGGTTGAATGACAGACAACGCTGCACGGCGAGAAGAAGCTGTGTTACTACGATCTCCACATCGAGACAACCAGCTTTATCACACTCAGGCAAATGGAAATCTTGACGCTGAAATGGTACGGCGATGAGCTAACGCAACTTGTGTCCGACTATGTAGGGTGGAGGCTGAGCTGGTCCACGTTGTCAACGAGTCGAGCCCATTCTTCGGTCAGTCAGCGGACGAGGTCGCGGCCTCGGACTTCCTGCTGATTCTCATGATGTCTGGGATCGATGAAACGCTGCACGATATGGTCCACAAGCAATACGAGTACAGTCACGAAGCCATGCATTGGGGTTACCGATTCGAGCCGATGGTTGGCTGGGACGAAGGCCATAGCTGCATGATCCTCGACTTTGACAAGCTCTCCGAGGTCGTGGCGGTTGACTCTGAAATTGGCATCCAGACTGTGAACGATGGGAACGACGGGGAAGGTGATAAAGAAGACGATGATGCCGAGAGAGACGGCTCGTCATCTGACAAGCTCAACATCTCGGACGACGCGGATAAACCCGTCGAGTTGCGGCAAATTTGCTGCGCCCATACTGACTCGCTAACGTCGGCGAAAGGATTAGTTGCTTACGCCGGCGAAGATGACGAGCAGATCGAAGGGTTCGAGCAGGGATTTCTTCCAGCGGCTGAACAAGTACACTCCGAGGGCGGGGACGGGGAGGCTAAAACGCAACGACAGAGCGAGGATTCAACTCGCACGAACTCTGGCTCAGAAGACGGAGGGCGCTACAGCAAGGTTCCAATCCATTTGCCATTCGAACCCCGACTGCACGTGCGATCGTACCAGAAGACGAGTTCGTGTCTGGGCGGTCACAGCCACGGCATGCCTGGCAGTGCGAAGGAGGCTCCAATGAGTCTACTGCGCAGGAGAGTGCGGTTCAAGAATCACCCGTTGACGCGATTCGCCAGCGGGTTGTACTACCGCGCGCTCAGCACATCGTGGGGGCTGCTGCTCCTGTGGTCCGTGGCCTGCTACTACGGAGTCATCGCCTTGATCGCCGTCGCCATCAATTTCTCGGTGCGTTGATTGCTTTCATCGTCCCTCGGTTGGATGTGGGTGGTCGAACTGACGCTTGTTGTCTCGCTTGATTCAGGCCACCGACGCTCTACACCAGAGCGCTGATCTGCACATCGACTCCAATTTTGAGAAGGTGTTTTTCTTTTGCACGCAGACCATTTCGACCGTCGGCTTTGGCGTGTTGAGTCCCGCTCCAGACAGCGACGTCGTCAACTTTTTTGTGTTCCTGCTCGTCATCTTGGGGCTTATCGCCTCGACATTGCTCACAGGTGCGATGAATGTTCGTCTTGTTGGCGTACAACGCCTATGTCGTCACCTCTCATCCCCTCACACACATCTTTGATCCACCTGACCACCTGTCAGGCTTCACTTGGGCCAAGTTTTCGATTCCGAAGGCGTCGATGATCCTGTTCAGCGACAACCTTCTCCTTACATCGTACCATTCCGAGCGCGCGATCATGTTCCGAGCGGCGAACAACCGGGCCTACGGCGTCATCATTGAGGGATCCTTCAGGTACGCTTATCCATCCACTTCGTTTGGAAGTATGTTGAGTCATGCCGAGCTAACCTAGTCTGCTGCTCGTTCGGATATTAGATTGAGCGTCGTTCTGCTCAACCTCAACCTCGGTCGTCGGGAGACCCACGAGCTTGAGCTGGTAAGCCGGTGTGATGGAGTGCATCAAGCGCTTTTGCATGCACTGATTGGCGTGATGGATCGTGTGCGTAGGTGCGAAACGTGTGGCCAATCGTTCATTTGGGCAACACCGTGACCCACATCATCGACGAGAAGTCGCCGCTCCGCGATCTCTCGACCGACGACTTGCTCTCCGGCAACCACTTCTTTGTGGTGCTCTTCACGGGCCTGGACAGCGTCATCAACGAGAACATGTTCTCTCGCAAGACGTACCACAGCTGCGAACTGCTCGTTGGGCACCACTTCGTCGACAATATCAAGCTGGCGGCAGACGGACTCCACATTGATCTGGACTGTATCAACGACACCCGATTGACGCCCGACACCGACATGCTGGAGGACTCAAACAGGTCACGACTGAAAGCGTCCGACGGGTTCTGGTCGAGCGAGCGAGGTCAACGGCGCACGTCGTATAACCAAGCAATGGACAGGATCGAGAACCAGTCGACACTGAGCGCCGACAGTCCCAGTCAGGGTTACAGGCTGATGGGTTAGGGACAAATCGCCAGCGTTGAGCTCGTGCCCCACGGAGAGCAGAGCCCGCTAGCGAGAGAACCAGGCGAATGCCACTTCAAGAGCCCCCTCGTCGCGCTCACTCCCTGACATACCAAAACACACTACTATATCGCAAGATATGATCGTGATAAGTTCATTTACTCGTAATACAGGCATGGTGGGATGTCCCACAGGTTGCGTGCGTAGATGCCGCAGTGCGTGTACGCGTCGGGCTTGAATGTGAACTTCCCAGGCACTCCCAATTGGTGCAGTTCCCACCGAAGGCGCTCGACTCTGCCTTGGTCCGTGTAATCCTCCACGTAGACGCAGATCACATGCCTGTCGTCGTATGCATTGCCCATGGGCGGCTTGGCGGTGGAGACCTTAGTGCTAATCGCATCTGCGAGCGCGCCGGTAAACGTCACGCGGGCGATGGATGCCCACACGGCGTCGACTTCACTCGGGTCGCAAAAGACCATCCACTTACCCGTAAGCACGTTATACTCGCGCGCCAGGTGGTCCACGTGCTGCTCCGAGATCTGAATCGCTGTGGTGGTAGTTCGCTCCACGAGTTGCGCCCACGCAGCCTTGAGCCCTTGCTCGTCCGCGGCGAGCTCGAGCTCCTCCGGGTCGCGTCGCGGGTTGCCGACGGCGATCCACGCCACCTGAGACGCGGGCGTCCTCGACGGCGAGAAGCGCGCAAGGAACTCGTCCAGCGAGCGAGCAGCGCCGGCCTCGGGAGACGGGAACACGGCCCACGCAGCGGCCATCCTCCTCTGGTAGGCTCGTCAGTTAGTTGGTCGCCCTTGTGAACTGTGTAGCTCCACGTCATGTAAGAATGGGTACAAAATCCAACTTGCCGCAACATTGCAACTTAATCATGTTATTACAACTTTAATTCTTGGAGTTGGCCTGTAAGGGACTATGGACAGGTGACCGCGGAGGATTAGGGGTGCAAACTATTCAAATTTATCAACTATGATTGGTTAAAAGTAATTTGTGATTGGCTAAAACCTGCTGCAACATTCACATGTTGTATTAGCATACAAAAGCATATATCCAAATCACAGAAGTAGGATGCCTAATTTTGTGAATTTTGTCAAATCGGTTTGAAGAGGGTTTGTAAGGTTGTTGCAAACCGATAGATTCGCTATCCCGACTAAATTATGTAATATATGGGCGTCCAGTCCATACATTCTGTGATAAAATATGATTTAACTTGGTTATGACTTAGCTGAGAGTCGTGGACCGTGATTTATGAGGCCAAGCCTTACTTGTTGTTCAGTTACGTTGCGTGAACCCACTCATGTTGCAGTTGAGTGCCATACGGCGCTGGGGCTTGCGCGCTCGCTGATTACTTATGATAATACCGCTAAATACCGGTATTCAGTACAAATACCTGATAACACACTCGTCGCAATCTTTTACTGCCGGGAGCTCTCTTATTCCAGCCCGCAGTATTAGATTAGACCAAGGAGAAGGGAAGAAGCCGCGGACGATGGTGGCGAGCGCGGCGCTGGAGGGCGCGGCGGGCAACGCGACGGCGGGCGCGTCGACGGGGGCGGAGCGGCGGCGCGACGTATACCTCACGGGCTTCGGCAAGTTCGGCGACATCGTGGAGAACCCCACGACATCCGTGGTGCAGAAGCTGGCCACCCACGAGCGCGTCACACTCGCGCGCGTGCTCGAAGTATCGGCCCGAGGTAGCGTACACGCGCTGTATACCTTTCGATCTGCTGTAGTTGGGGTCTGACTCAGTGGCGCGTGTGATCGAGCAGGCAGCGACGAGGAGCTGGCGGGGCTGTACGCCAAGGCCGAGGAGAGCGGGCGGCTGTGCATCTTCCTGCACCTGGGGCTGAGCGCCGTGGCGCGGCAGTTCAAGCTCGAGAGCGTGGGCTACAACGTGGCCGAGTTCGGCATCCCGGACGAGCGCGGCTGGGTCGCGCGCGGCGAGACTATCGCCGAGAACGAGTCCGAGTCGCTCACGACGGCCGTGCCACTCGAGGAGCTGCTGCCGCTGCTGCAGAAGGTGAACCCGGCCGCGCACATTTCGACCGACCCCGGACGCTACATCTGCAACTACGTGTACTACCGGTCGCTGGTGTGGACCAAGCACCAGGCCGCCGCCGGTCGCCCTGGGGTGAGTGAGTCCGTCCGTGCTCAGGTCTATGCGAGGGAACTGACCCAGTATTTGCACGGTTGTCCTACTCGAGCAGCACCTGGCGCTGTTCCTGCACGTGCCCGAGTTCTCAGTCATCCCACTCGAGGACCAAGTCGCGTTCACCGAGAAGCTTATCGAGCTCGTGTCGGCGCTGTAGAGCGCTTGTGCAGTCGGTGGTGGTTTAGGCATGGGACGCCAAACACGAGTCAGTGTTTGCGGTAGTGAGGATTTTCATATGATGCATTGGAGTGCACGAGATTGTATATCCCGGTCATTTGGTTGTGAATTTTGGTGAAATGGGTTCAGTTTTGCTAATTTTGCCAGTTGGGGCCGTTTTCATAGAGTTCATCTTATTTTGTCATGGTTCAAAACTTTTCACCCTGTTTTGTGTTTACCCTTTTTTTTTTTTACGAAAGGGTTTGTCCAGTACGTAAACTTGTGGACAAGATGTGGACGGGTCTGATTGGACTTGGCAGATACATTCTGAGGCCACGTCCAATCATTTCCGCGTAATATAAAATATATAAAAAAAACATACACACACACAAAAAAATAAATAAATTTCAAAGACGAACAGATCGGAAATAAACGAGTAAATTACCAGATGGTCGGTTCATTTAGAGCAGCACTCTGCACTCTTTGTGCCCAAAACAGTGGACGTAGTCTGCAAAAAAAAAAAAAAAAAAAAGAGGCTGGCTGGCTGGCTGGAGACCAATCGCAGACCACGCCAAACCGACAGGGAGTGACACCAGAGCGCGCGAGTCCGCAGCACACAGCACGCAGCACGGAGCAACATCCACAGCAAGCGAACGAGAAGCCGATCGCGAACGCTCTTCCATCGACCAACCGAGCCAATATACAGTCATGAATGCGCAGCAGAAGGCGGACAAAGCCCTTGGTCAGTAATTTGTTTTAGGGTTCATGCACGAATGAGGAGGGGATGCGGACAAACCCCAGTGTACGCACACTGTCTGCATCCCGATCGTATTTCATATTCGATCACTGACGCTGACGCGGCTTTTGATTCTGCTCGCTCCCCATGTGCGCGGCACGTACACTACGACCCTCCGGCGATTCGCAGCGGGTGACGAGCTCAAGGGCGCGATTAAGCGCCAGGTCGAGTTCTACTTCTCGCGCAACAACCTGGCCAACGACGCGTTCCTCGTGTCCCAGATGAACTCGCAAATGTACGTCTGTTGCGCATGAGTACCGCCTTGCGGGTTGCCGCATTCCTGACACCGTTGAAATGGATCCCCCCACCCGCAGGTACGTCCCAGTGGACGTGATCCTCAAATTCTCCAAGATCCAGGAGCTCACGGACAGCGCCAAGCTGCTGGTGGAGGCCGTGACCGACTCGACGGTGGGTCCGCGCGTGTAATTTGCCGTCTCCATCCCGTCTGCAGCCAACTGATCTGATCCCGTCCGCAGGTGTGCACGCTGAACGAGGCCAAGGACGCCATCAAGCCCAACATCAAGTCGGAACGCACGACCATCATCCTGCGCGAGATCCCGTCGGGCACACCGCCCGCCGAGGTGGAGGCCATCTTCGCGGGCTGCGGGCACGCGGCGGCCAGCGTGCGGAGTGACGTGGGCGACACGTGGTTTGTGACGATGGCGAGCGAGCAGGAGGCGGTGGCCACGCTGCTGGCGCTGCGTAGCCAGACGTTCCGCGGCGCGGCCATCAAGGCGCGGCTCAAGTCGGAGAACCTGCTCAAGTCGTTCTACCCCACGCAGCCGGCCGAGAACACGATCACGCCGGCCATCGGCACGCCCTACGGCGGCCGCGGGTACTTCGGCGCGGGCGCCACGGGCGGCGGCTACTACGACGTACCCAACACGTACGGCACGCACTTCATGAGCGGCCGCGGGCACCACGGCCACCACGCCGGCCCGCACTACGCCGGCGGCCACCATCAGGCCGCGCCGTCCTCTGCCCGCGGCGGCGGCCGCTCGGGCGGCGCGTTCCGCGGCAACCGGTCCGGCAACAGCAGCAGCAACGCGGCGAACGCGGCCCCGGCGGGCAAGGAGGCGCGCGGCAAGGGCGGCAACGGCACCGAGAGCCGCCCGGCCGCTCGGAAAAGCAAGAGCGAGAAGCGCGCGGCCAAGGCTGGCGCGGCGGGTGACAAGAAGGACCAGCCGGCGGCCGCGCAGCCCACTGCCAACGGCAAGAAGGGCGACCGGCAGCCGATCCTGAACGCGGCCAACTTCCCGCCACTCCCGACCGTCGCGCCGGGTGACAAGCCCGCGGCTGCCGCCGTCATCGTGCACGCGTACGCGCATGAGGACATCATGGAGATCGTCAAGAACATGGACGAGGACGACTGCAAGCTGCCCGAGGGCAAGATGGACTTTGCCGCGCACCCAGCTGCGCTGACGCCCGTGGCACACCCAGACCTGCTGCGCAACCAGCGCACGTACTCGATCGAGCAGGCGCGCGAGGCCATGCGCCAGGGCCGTCCCATCCGCAGCGACTCGGTCGGGTCCATCGACTACGAGAGCCTCATGTACGGCGAGGACTACACCAAGGAGGCGCGCGAGCAGCGCCAGCAGCGCCAGCAGCAGCAGGCGCCGGCTTCAACTTCGGCGGCTGCTCTGGCTCCGGTTGCTTCGACGCAGGCCAAGCCGGCGGCTCCCGCTGCTGCGGCGACCAAGGTCGTCGGGTACGCGGCGGCGGTGATCCACGGCATGCCGGCGCCCGCGCCGGTGCTGGAGCCCAAGAAGAAGCAGCCGACCAAGGCCCCTGTTGCCTCGACGGCGGCAACTGCTGCTCCCGGCAAGGCCAAGGAGGAGAAGAAGGGCGCCAAGAAGAGCCACGCCAAGGCGTCGGAGGCCGCGCCCGCGGTGGACGAGTCGCTGCCCAAGGCCGGCGCGTGGGGCGGCCGAAACTTCCTGGACGTGGTCAAGTCGGAGCCGCCGGCTGCGCCCGCCAAGGTGGAGGCCAAGAAGCCGACCGAGAAGACGGAGACCAAGTAGAGCGAGCGGAGCAGAAGCGACGATGGGCGTAGATAGATGGCGAGCAGAGAGAGATGAGGTGAAGAGGCGAGACGAGAGCTCCGGCGGTTGGGGCAGGCGATTGCAGCGCCCCCGACGGCGCCGGGCGAGAGGTTGAGCGAGCGAGAAGATGCGTACAGAGCTGGTAGGAGACAAGAGAGAGAGAGAGTGAGGTGAGAGAGAATGGGAGCGCGGACGACACTGCGTGTTATGTATACCTTGTGTGCGCGATGACGTCGAATGCGCCTTCCCTGCCTACACGATGGTCTCGTTGGAGACACCGCCGTCGTCCTCGCTCACAGCCGACGCGGTGGCGGCCAGCGCCGTGTTGAGATATACGAGCGCGGCCTTGGCGGCCTGCTCGTCGTTCATGTAGCGCGCGTTGGCGGCTTGGATGCGGTCGAACATGTCGCGGCGCGCGCGAGAGAGGCCCGAGGACGCCGGGAAGCACAGAGTGCGCAGCGCCACGGCCTGCAGGTTGGGGCACGCACCGCCGATGAAGCCCTTCCACCAGTTAAGCGGCCCGCACTTCTGCGCCGACTCCCACACGGCGTCGTCCGCGAACAGCCCCGCGCGGCCCGTGAACCGCGTGAGCTCCGACACGACGTTGGCGTACGAGTTGGCGTCCGCCGCGCGCTTGAGGTACGCGAGCACCTCGCTGGTCGCCTCGGCTGACAGACTTGACGCCGGGAACCGCGGGTCCAGCATGTAGGCCGTGTACATGGCCGGGTGCTGGATCGCCTGCCAATAGTCTGACATGATGCGCTGACACCTGGACGCGAGCGCGCCGGTCGCCGAGGACGCGCTGCCCGTCAGCTGATCCGCGGCTTGCGTCCCGTTAGTTGACGTCGAGCTGCTGGCGCTCCCGCCTGCGGCTGAACCTGCATTGCCTCCGCCTGTGCCATTTGATGTCGCGCCGCTGCCTCCAGCGTCTCCGCTGCTGTTCCCGCTTGATCCTGGGCCACCATTGCTAGTCGTAAACTTGTCGACGTGGCTCCAGAGCAGCGTGAACCGGTGGTAGAAGGTCGAGAGCAGCGGGTAGTCGGCGTCAAAGGTGCGCAGCAGCTCGAGGAAGGGCTCCAGCAGCGCTGCGAGTGCCGCCACGTCCTCCCAGAAGCTCAGACGCAGCAGCTTCTCCTTGGCGAGCGCGCTCAGGCCGCTCAGCGCGTGGTTCTCGGCCAGCAGAATGTCGAGTGAGTGGCGGTGGTGGTGCACACTCAATAACCGCTCGAGCGCAACCACTGGATTTGACGACGCCGAAGAAGACGACGTGGAAGCTGTAGACGAAGCTGTGGACGGTGGGGAGTAGGCGGACGCCGGCGTATAGGGCGTGGAGTAGTAGTATGACGACGGGGACACGGAGGAGGACGAGGCGGCAGCCGCCGCAGCTGCTGCTGCCATGGACGGATCGGCGTCGAGCACACCGACCGACGACAGCAGCACGGACGCGACGGAGGACGCGACGGAGGAGGACGAGGACGGCTCGAGACCCTGCATCTGCTCTGCAATCCTGGCAAGCGCGGCCCGCGCGACGTGGTGGCACGCGAGGAACCGCGCGAGCTCGTGGCAGACGGCGAGCGTGGCGGCGACCGGCGCGAGCGCCAGCAGCTCGGCGACCATGGCGTGCATGGCGTGCGCGCAGCTGGGCAGGAACGTGATGGACGGGTACTTGGCCTGCAGCGTGAGCGCGGCCTGCTTCATGCTGTCGCTGGTGGTCGTGTCGGTGACGACGACGGCGACGCGGCCGGTGCCGATCTGCGTCATGACGCTCTCGATCTTCTCCACGAGCACCTCGGGTGTGTGCGGCACCTCACCGGTGCTCTCGAGCGCGAACACGCCGGGCGTGGGCGTGTTGTTGACGACGCAGCTGAGGATGGGCCGCTGTAGCGTGGCGGCCCACGACTCGACGCCCAGGCACACGGCCTGCGCGTCCAGCACCTCGGCGCGCAGTTTGAGCTGCGCCTCCGTGTACTCGAGGTCCAGCGCGGACGTGGCCAGCGTGAAGGCGCTGGGCGGCTCGTACCCTGGCGGCGCCAGCCGCTTGAGCATCCGCGCGAACGCCGGCGTCTCCACCACGCTGACCGGCAGCGCCGCGCCCAGGACGGCCTTGGCCACGTAGCTGTCGATGTCGTCGCCCTTGTCGTCCGCGAGCGACGCGGCCGCCACGGACGCGGGGGACAGGCGCGCGCGTCGCTGCTTCTTGGCGGGCGGGCCGGTCGTCGGCGCCAGCAGGAGCCCATTGCCGCGCGCCGCGTGCTGCGCCGAGGCGCCTGAGCCCGCGCCCGAGCCCCCGGACGGCGCGGACGACAGCGAGGACAGCATGTTGTGCGGCGAGGCGGCCGACGGGCCGGTAGCGGAGGAGGCCGCGCCGCCCGCGCTCCCGTCCGCGCCCGAATTGGCCATGGCGAGCGCCATCTTGCGGCTCATGTCGGCCTCGAACATCTCCTCCTTGACGTGCGCGGGGCAATCGGGGCACTTGCGCGCCAGGTGCGCGCGCATGCGGGACACCAGCCCGCACATGTTGTGCGCGCAGTACTTGCATACGGCGCGCTTGGACGCCGCCTCGCGCCGGAAGTGCGTCCATAAGACGCTCGCCGGCCGCGGCATGTTGGTGCGGCGACACCTTCAGCGTTAAGCGCGGTTAGTATGAGCGGGCGAGGCTTGACACGCGAGACAGGCAGCGTGTTTTATACTGGTGTGCGGTGTTTAAGTGGCCGCGTGTATTATACTGAGGCGAAGTGATGGATTCCCCCTCTTCTTCTTCTTCTTCTCTCTGGACCAGAAGGGTTTGAAGGAATAAAACCTCAGGTTTTATTGGATGTTTGTGTTTTTTATTCACAGAGGGTTTTACTTATGTGGGCAAAACGCGGTGTATAAAACACAAGTGAACCCTTTTTAGCGCATTGCGACGGTTCAAGATCGAAAATGGATGCCCTTGGCGGGTACGCAGTCTGTGTATGCGTCGATATGGGCGTCTTCCAGGGCTCTGCGGGCGTTGAGGAGGGTCTTATCGGATGCGCCGCGGTCTAATTACCCGGGTGGGCGTGTTGGACGAGCGTGAGGCCGTCCCAGAGCGGCAGCAGCACCTGTGTCGTGCGCGGGTCGGCGGCAACGTGCGCGTTGAACTCGGCCAGGCCGCGCGCGAGGCGCTCCTTGCTGGACGCCTCGCCGCGCGCGGAGGCGACCACGCGCCCGCGGAACAGCGTGTTGTCGAACAGCAGCAGCCCGCCCGCGCGCAGCAGCCGCCTGCCCAGCACCGCCTCGTAGTACGTGCGGTACTGGCGCTTGTTGGCATCCACGAAGATCAGGTCGAACGGCTCCGCCGACGCTGCCGACTCCAGATACTCCATCCCGTTCATGTTGACCGCCTCGATCTGTTCCGACCGCGTGCTTCGAGCGAAGAACCGGCGCGCGAATGCCATCGCCGCCTCGTCGATGTCGCAGGTGACCAAGGATCCGCCCGGCGCCAGGCCGTCGGCCAGACAGAGCGCCGAGTAGCCAGTAAAGCAGCCGATCTCAAGCACGCGCTTGGCCTGGAAAGACTGCGCCAGGAAGCGCAGGAACTGGCCCTGCGTCTCGTCGATGAGTTGCTCCGCTTTGGGCCACTCGCGGTGCGTAGCCTCGCGCAGCTCTTGCAGCAGCGCCGCGTCCTCCAGAGGGCTGGAGCTCTGGAAGGCGTAGCCGTGGTCGTGGAGGATCCCGGTCTTGAAGAGGTTAACATCCGCAGCGATATCACCACTACCAATGGATTGCTCCCTCACCAATGCTGTGGAATGGAAACCGCGAGACGTGGCGGACCGACCGAGCTTATGCGATGCGCTGGCCTGCTGCTGCCGGTACCTTGAGAGAGCGTTGGGCACGAGCGGCTTCCACTGGTCTGAGTGCTGCTTTCGGTATCGCCGGCGCTCATCGCGAGTCATGGTCTTCATCTTGAGTACCTCCTGTTTGCATGCCTCGCTGCACGCGCCTAGAAGGGAGGAGCGGCACTTCGCACAGTGCAGGATGAGTCCGCCACACATTTCATTGGTGCAGTTGGTGTGATGGTCACACGGCTCGCCGCACTGGAAGCACGTGCCCAGCACGTCGTCCGTCACCTGCTCAAACTCGGTCGCCTCGTCACCCACGCAGCGCTGGTCGAACACGAAGTTCTTGCCCTTGAACAGCGACT
>JAASGW010000690.1:0-15502 GCA_023334395.1 Phytopythium sindhum | reverse complement strand
TGTAACCACCTCGCCAAGCTTGAGCTTGTACAGGATGGTGGTCTTACCAGCGGCGTCGAGACCCACCATGAGGATGCGCATCTCCTTCTTGCCAAAGAGGCGCTCGAACACGCGCGAAAAGGCCATACCCATGGTTGCCGAGTGTTGTGGTGCTAGCTTGCGCCGCTAATTCCTGTCGCTGCCCGCCGCTGATGTCCAGGAAACGCCCGAAATTCCCAAATGAACCCGCGTTTTGTATGCCGGCGCGGCCCCCTGGGGCGGCCACCCCCTGGTCCTCGGAGGAGGGGAGGGCGGTTTCTCCCCCCCCCCCCCCCTTTCCCCCCCTTCGCTCCCTCATTCGGGCACGCGCCCACTCTCACTAAGATAAAAGCCGACCCCACAATTTGCAACGCCCCCATTGCGCAACCTGCCGTCGTCTACTCGATCGCATTCACCTGTGGAAACGAGTACTTTGCTTACTGATAATCTGTGATATGTATCAGTTTAATAACATTCGCCCTGCGAGACCTGTTGAAGGACGCTCGCGGTATACCTGAGTGATAGTCTCGCAGTAGAAGAGTTGCTGGTTGAGGGTGCGACGTTGGATTTAGAAACGTGGCGCGAGGGTGGTGAGCGAGCCTTTTTCTTCCAGAAAGAGGAGGAATTCGAGAGAAAGTAACGCCGGCGCGGTGATAAATCGAGCCAATCAGCGCCTGCCACCAAAGTGGCGCGCCCGCCAATCTCCGCCAAAACGCGCCGGCTGGGACGTAAAAATAGCCCTCCCAGCGCTAAAATTAGCCCTAAAACAATCGAACCGCGCGCCAAAAAAGATCGCGCTGGAGATCGGGGGTCGTATACTTCTTTCGCGCACAGTAGTCGCCGCTAAAGTGGCGCCCACTGCCCAGCCAACCCAGCCCGAGCGAACCCGAGAAGCAAGATCGCGGGCGACGGTAGGTGTGCATGGACGCCCTGTATGTATGTCTGTAAGACGCGCTATGTGTGCGTGTGAAGGTGGCAGGGGTGAGAGGGCCGGCCGGGGGCGTCGTAACGCGGTGGTAGCGTCGGTCCAGGCAGCGTAGGCGACAGGTTAACGCGTAGAACGTCGGGTGTTGTTTGTCTTGGCTCGCGGCCGGCCTCCCTCCTCTGTGTTCCTCGCCGCCACCTCCTTGCTCCTCCAGCCTGGGTAGGATAGGACCTGCCGCGTCTCGTTGACCCTGCTCACTGCTCTCGTGCCCTTGCTGTAGTGCCGTTCACTGCCCGCCTGCTCCTCCCTGTCGTCCTCTGCAGTCCATCTTCTCCACCGCGTCCATGGCGATGAAGCGCCAGTTCGACGACGGGTATGGCGGGCCGTCGCTCGCCAAGCGCCAGCGCACCGAGTCCAGGGTAATACCCCGCTCTTTGCTCGTTATCGCGCCCTGCCTGCTTCACTGAGTGCTCAACCGCTGCCTGCGTCCTTAACGCTTAGGTCTTGTACGTGCGCGGTCTGCCGCCCGATTGCCTCGAGAGCGAGCTGCTGGCGCTCTGCTGCCCCTTCGCCGTCGTGGAGAAGAGTCTGCTGATCCAGCCCAAGCGCTCAGCCTTCGTGCAGCTGCCCGACGTGGCGTCAGCCGCCAACCTCATCTCGTTCTACCAGACGCGCGACGCGCTTATCCGCGGGTACAAGATCTCGTTCGAGTTCAGCAACCGCGATGAGATTTCGGTGCGCCCAGAGTTCGACCGCCAGGCGGAAACGCTGCCGCCGTCAGCCGGCCAGCCAGCGCCCTACGGAGCCCAAGACGCGCCGTACCGAGGCAAAGGTGGGTCACTCTCTGTCGACACTCGCCTCTACACATGACCTAGTGTCCATGTTGACGGCTTATCATTCGTGCGTCTACACCGTAGAAGTAGCTGGGGACGCCGCGCCGCCGCGCCGCGGCATCGGCGAGCCCAACACCATTCTGATGGTCGGTGTGTCCAGGATCCAATACGACGTCACTGTCGACGTCTTGCAGCAGGTATGCAGGCCGCGCTGAGTTGCCTGAACAAGTTTCATGGCGTAGTCGAACTAACTCTCAGTTGCCGACCGACTGAGCAGGTGTTTCAGAAGTTTGGTAGCGTGCAGAAGGTCGTGTGCTTCTGGAAGAATGACGAGTTCAAGGCGCTGGTGCAGATGGAGACAATCGAGCAGGCGGCCGCCGCACAGGCGGCGCTTGACGGCCGGGACATTTACACGGGCTGCAACACGCTTAGCATCGTCTTCTCCAAGCACGACGAGCTGCGTGTCCGCTCCAACAGCGAACGCTCGCGCGACTTTACGAATCCTGACCTCCCGAGCGAGTCACCACCTCGTGGTGAAGCCGCACGAGGATCCTACGATGCCGACCGTCGTGACTATGGCCGTCCAGCTCAACAGCAGCGACTACCTCCTCCCGGTCGCCAAGACTATGGCGGCGACTTCAGAGGATCTGGTCCTGCTGGCAGTGGCTACGACGACCGCGGCCGCGACCGTGGCGGTGCGTACCGATCGGACAGTCGCGATCGCGATCGCGATCGCCGCCCGATGTCGCCTCCGTCCCGCTACGGCGGCAGTCTTCCGCCCTCGAGCGACCGCCCTCGCGACTCTCGTCCAGTCCCTGGAGGCGTCCCTGTTCGCCAAACCGGCCGTACCATGCGAAACGACATCCCGCCGTCGCCCGTGCTCATCTGCAGCAACATGGACCGCGCGCTGGCGGTAAATGCGCTCTCCATTCTCTTGCATCTTCTCCATTGCGTCAGTTGGCCTCTCGCGCTGTGTGCGGCTTGCTAATTGTCCCGTTGTGCTCGTGCTGCTCTGCCCGCCGTCCCGCTTCCGTCTGCCTCTCCCGCCTGACTGCGCGCCTTCAAGACCCCCGATCGGCTCTTCACGTTCTTTGGGTGCTTCGGCGACGTCCTCCGCGTGAAAATCATGTTCCGCAAGCAAGACACAGCGCTCATCCAGTTCGCCAACGAGGAGCACGTAAGTCTGCCACCTTCTTCGTCCATAGTCGGCGCCCTCTGAGCACCCACTGACACTCATTGTGCCATTGTTTCCTCTCCTCCATTCCCTTCGTCCTCTCTGACCCCGTCGTCTCGACGATACAGGCGACGTCCGCGCTGGAGCATGCCGACAGCCTGGTCCTCTTTGGCCGCAAGCTGCGTGTTGACTACTCCAAGCACACGAGCGTGTCGATGCCGCGCGGGAGCGTGGACCAATTCGAGCTCGAGAACACGGTCGACTTCTCCAACTCCCCGCATCATCGCTACCGTCGCCGCAGCCTGCAAGAAGCCGTCTCTCCTTGCCCGCTCCTGCACGTGTCGTGCATCCCGGTCGAGCTGCAGCGCGGCGAGAACGCGCTTGTGGACCTGTTCGCTCGCCACGGCTACGTCAAGGCCTTCCATTTCCTGCAGCGCGACTCCAAGATGGCGCTGGTCGAGATGGGGTCGGTCGACGAGGCCGTCATGGCACTGCTCTCGCTGCACAACCTCTCATACCCGGACGCCAACCTGCGCGTGTCGTTTTCGAACGCGTACCATACGGGCCGTGACCGCCCGCGCGATCGCAGTCGCGACCGAGGCGGAGAACGGGACCGCAGCCGCGAGCGGGATCGCCCGCCAATGGGCGACCGTGACCGCTCCATCCGCGACCGAAGCCGCGGGCGCGACCGTGACCGCGTCGGCGATGCCCGCCCTCCTCCTCGGTACTAAACGCTGAGCATGAATGGAGGAGCGATCACGCTGTTGGATCTGAGTGCCAAGCCCTGATGCATTCCTCAGGAATCCCTCGTTGACCGGTACAAACAACATCGTTGCTGGTAGTTTTGCCGCTTTGATCGACCCTCATCTTCAGACTCCTGCTCTTCGTCGTCGCTCCATCACACAATCAAATCAAAGCTTCCGTCCACTTGAGCCAATGCATTGACGCCTCGGTCATGGCGTCACGGTAACTGCTACAGCGCCACCGACGTTGATGAGAGCGAGTCCGTTAGCTGCCGGCGTGGATCCGGGTTCAGCACCACTGCGTCCCCATACTCGTGCGCATCCGAAGTCAGCGTCGGCATTTGAGCACTTTGTTCTCGTTGGTCGTGCCCATGATCGTCCTCAAGGCTCCTAGCTGCGCCCGAGCTCGTGACGGACGATGGCAAGAGAGAACTCGAGCTGCCGCCCATAGGGACGACGCTCATGACCTGCAGCTTGCGCTTCTTCTTCTTCTCCACGCGCTGCATCATGCCCTTGTCCATGTGCAGCACGTTCCAGCAGATCTTGGGGTGCTCCTCGCCCGGGTACTTGCGCGGCCGGATACACACGGGCCGCTGACAGCACGCGCAGTAGTGTCCCGTGTTGCATCGTAGCCCCCGGAAGTAGCAAACGGCACAGCGCGCGTACCGCTTGTCGCGCCCGCAACTCCCAAACAAGATAGCGTTCCCGTCCTCATCGACTTCGGGCGCGACCGTGCCAGTCGGAATGTCACCGGAAGAGTCGCCAGAGTGGAGCGACTGCTGCGCTAGGCTGTACGGGTTCATGCTTGCAGGCTGGAGCTCGCGCAGTTGGTGGCCCTCAAAGTCCCACAGCGCATTCATCGGGTCTTGGACGGCGTCTCTGCGCGTGGAATCACCTTGAGACACGGTCTGCACGTCGGCTTGTGAGTGTGCCACCGCTGCTGGCGCCTGTGGAATGGGCTCAAAAGTGATCGAACTGCTGGATACCTCCGCGAGCGATGACTGAGGCTCGACAGCAAGCGAAGAACCAGAGCTTAGGCGTGCCGCCGGGTCTGCGGCCTTGCCGCCATCGGAAGGCGCGGCGTCATCAGGAGCTGGTGCATCAGAGAACACGAGTTGGACTGGGGCTACAATGTGGCGGCTTCTTCGTAAGGACTCACTACTCACCCCCGAGACAGCGCTTCTTGGCCTGTGAGAAGACTGTCTCCATGCGCTGAGGGTCCAGTCTGTACGCCTGCAAGCACAAGCGCAAGGGAAGTGAGAATCGGATGCGCAAGCTGATCGTGAAGCGTCCAGCGCATTGCGACAGCCAAGGCCAGCAACGCGCACGCGCAGATGGGGACAGAGAAGACGCGCACCTCTGCCACGAGCTTGGTGAGGCCCTCGTCGTCCACGTGGTGCAGAAAGTCGCCGACCGACGGGCCGACCCCCATGCTTGCTGCTGTGATGGCGTTCCTTTGCCAGCAGTGATACTTGTTCGTTGAGTAGTGACCACCAGGTCTTGACATTAAACTACATGGGGTACCGTATATTGTAAACAACGAACGTTATAGTATTCGCATCGTAATTTGACATTGCAAGTGACGATGTGCACCTTGAAATATTATTCATTGAATTCAATAACATCTGGCGCTCACTATAGAACGCATGTAACGCGCTACAGCTTAGCGTATAGTATACGCCGGTATACGCTCCCAGCGTTGTGCCTTCGCACCTCCAGTCGCAAAAAGCCATGGCGAGGAATCTTTGTCGCGCGTCGGCCCCCGGCTTGCTGCGCCTTCCGTGCTGTTCAACCCTGGTTTAACTGTTTGTCCACCACCACGTAGAGGCTGACCATCCATGACTAGCGGAGAGGAGCGAGCCCCGAGCCGCACCGCTCGCTCCATCGTTGGCATCGATCGGCACCGGTGATGGCGCCGGTCAGGATCTTCAACCGCCTCTCCCCTCCCATAGAAAACTGCCGGTCCCACCGCGTACATTCTCCAAGTCCGCCCCCTTTAGATATAGAAACGATAAGAAAGGTGCCTTTCCACCGCTTAGAAATAGAAATAGAAATCGTCTGAATCGCGCGCCAAAGCGTGGGACGGCAATCTGGATGTATCGCCGCGTAAAATTGGGCCGCCGTGTACATATCGCCGCCTTTCCATACAAATTTTCAGTGTAAAAAGGAACTGCAAGGCCCGAGAGAAAGACCGACCGACAGACGCGCGGGCGCCTCGCGACGACCAACGCTGACCGCGGCGCTCCGAGCCGCTCCCTGCGCGCACAATCGCATTCCTGCCGTCTCCGCCGCCGCCCGCTCGCGCTGGCGGTCCCACGGTCTCGGCCCAGTCTTCCTCCTCTCGGTTTCGACGGATTTTCTGGGGCGATCGGCATCTCAGGCGGCGTCCGCGGCGCAGAACGCAAGAAAGGAGAGAGAGCTCGGTCGTCCCACGCTTGCGGATCGCTGGAAGAACCACCGCTGACGACGCTGGTTGTTCGTTCTTTCAGCGCCCACACCCGAACGCGACGCACTCGGCGGAAGGGGATCGATAACAAGACGAAGCGAGCATGCCGCGCGTCGGAGTACTGGGCGACGCCGGCGTGGGCAAGACCAGCCTGGTGCGCGCGCTGGGCGCCGCGCGCAGCATCCTCAAGTCGCGGCGCGTGGGCGGTGGCGCGGGCGACGGCGTCGAGACGTTTGCGTGGTCGCCTAGCGGTCGCAGGGGTGGCGTCGCCGTGCGCGTCGGCATCTACCGCGACGAGCAGCAGCGCCGCAAGGTTGTGAACAATGTCGCGGCGCCTGGGGACGTCATCGTGCTGCTCTTCGACCTCACGCGCCGCTCGACGCTCGACAACGTCGTTGCCCAGGTATGAACAGCCGTAACTGCCGACAACATGAGTCGGTCACTCGCCGCGTTCGTTGGACGCGCGCGTCTCTATGACCAGTCCCACCTTACCGCGGAGCTCGCACGATGACTGATGGCGCGACTAACGTCTCTGTGAACGGTGTTCTGTACCACGCGACAGTGGACGAGCTTGCTGGAGAGCAACCCAGGCGACTGGAAGCGCGACGTGCGCGTGCTTCTTGTGGGCAACAAGGCCGACCAAACTCGCGACCGGGACGTGCTGGAGAAATACTGCCGCGAGGTGGCGGTCGAGCACGACTTCTACTCGTACGTCGAAGTGTGCAGCCTCGAGGGCGAGTCCCACGGCGTCCCGTTGGTGCAGCAGCTGCTCGCAGAGCTCACGGGCCTCGATGTACCCATGGAGCAGCTTCGCAAGACCATCGCGGACCCGATCCGCTCGCGGCGGCTGCCCGCTGCGGCCGCGCGGCTGTTCAACCGCAACTCGGGCAAGAAGACGGACGACAAGAAGGCTCGAAGCGTGTCACCGCCTCCGCGTCGGCCATACGAACGTGCCAGCAGCTGGCTGTACGACCCAACCGAGGGAATCCCAGAGGCGGTGGCCGGTGTACAAGACAGCTCCATACCTAGCGGTGACGTCAAGCTGCGTGCCATCTCCAAGGCCATCTACGACATCCGCGGCGCCGGCGCGGAGAAGTGCAAGGCCATTGCCAAGTACCGCGAGCGAGAAGTGAGCCAGTGGCTGAGTCGGAGCCGATACTTCGGTCCGACAGAGAGCAGCCGACACAAGCGGTGGCAGGAGGACCAGAAACGGAAGAAGCAGCAGCAGCAACAGCTTGTCATGCAGCAGCAACAGCAGCAGCGGCTCAGGCAACGCGTGGATCCGATGGCAGCGCCACTACAGCCTCCTCGCCTGGAGCGGCGGCGAAGCTTGAGCCACCCTGGAAAGTTCTCACCAAAGCCGAACGGTCTCGTTGGGAGTTCATCCGGTTCTTGCAGCGACCTCAGCGACTCGAGCGAAGAAGCCACCGTGCCGTTTGACGTCGACGGGAAACACTCATGTGAGCCGAAGACAGCAGCGGCAGCGCAGATGGAGATTCATCTCGAGGGCGAGCTCGAGGCCCAGCGGCTTCGGAGAGCAGCGAAGCGAGCCATGAGGAAGAAAATCCGCGCAGCGTCTGGCGACATGTACGAGCGGCACTCGGCGTCGTGGTTCAACACCACGCCGCCACGACTAGAAGCGGTAGCGCCGCCGTTGTGGTCGTCGCATCAGCGGCGACCTGCCACTCCGACGCATATGGAGGCTGCGGGCTCTCGGTGGTCGCCGTCGACCTCACCTTCGTCGCAGCGAATCCTCTCAGCTGTAAACCGCTCCAGGTCTACCTCACCGGCACGAAGAGAAAGTGGCTCGCTTTCTTCTCCTGCTGCGGGGTCAAGCCCTTCACTATCCTCATCCAAGTCAATGTCGCCAGATCGGATACGACCAGCGATCGAGCACCCAACATCTCAAAAGAGGTCGCCGCGCCGTGGCGCGGAAATCTCCCAGAAGGAGGAAATGACGGCGTCAGACGCTGCTCGCTTGGCTGTGCCTCTCCCACGCAACTCACCCGATACTGCCACACAAGATGATCTGAAGAAGGAAAAACCTCTGGCCACGGAGCAACTCGTAGAAAAGACAGTTGGAAAGGAGTCCATGAGCAACGTTTCCAGCGCATCAACACCCGAGCTGGACCCTGATCCGATGGCGCGGTCTACTACTGTCGAAACTGCAGCAATAAAGTCGGAAGCGAAGCCGGCGGCGCCCATTGCTTGCGGCAGCAGCACGACGTCCGAGGAGTTCGACTGCACCGACATTGACGAGATGCTCGACTACTTCGACAACGTCACCCTGCCTCTCTGAAGCATCCAGTGATGGTCAGACGCAGACCCTTACGATGGTGAAGACGCCTCGCCCCCACCATTACCACGACAACGGTACACTTGAAATGTCAACTTGCTTACCCCAACTCACCGCGACCCTCTTCCGTTCTCCTCCATCGTTGACGGTGCTTTACCCCCTGCGGCAGACAACTCGCTGGAATAAGAGATGGTGCGCTCTGTTGATTAGACCATCTCGATGGCTACCGGTGAAGTGATTTTGGAATGAAATGCAGTGGTACGCCCTTGTCATGCTGGTCACCGTCGTGTAGGTCTGCCGTCTGATGGGGCTGCCGAGCTGCTCGACACCGATGCTGCTCACCAGCCACTGTCAAAATAGCCCTGCTGGTCGTACATCTGGTACCCGAAAAACTGCGGCTACGCGAACTGCTACTGGTAGCTGTACAAGTACGAGTTGTACGCGTACGGGTTGTACTGATCGACTGGTGGATCGTACGAGTAGGTGTCTTGCATCGGCAGGTCATACGAGTACGTGTCCTGCGGCGGGTCGTACGAGTAGGTGTCTTGCGCGTCGTATGAGTACGAGTTGTCTTGCTGCACCGGCGGGTCGTACGAGTACGAGTTGTTTTGCTGCATCGGTACATCGTAATCGTCCGAGGTGTCTTGGATTTGCTGCGATAAGCTATCTGGTGGGTCCAAATAGCCTTGTGTATCGTCACTCAACTCCACCCTCCAGTCTGTTTGACGATCGTAGTCGTCCGTCAGGTCGCATCAGTCTGTTTCTAGGTCGAGGTCGATCTCGGCGGCGTCGTCGTTGCTCCAGTCTGTTTCTTCGTACTTCTCCCCATATTCTTCAGTGTCCTCATCTTCCGATTCTTCATCGTCCTCCGATCCCTCGTCGTCCTCCGATCTGTCATTGTCCTCCGATCCCTCACTTTCGTCTGGTCCGTCGGATCTCTTCTCCCTCGTATGCCTGGTATGCATTGCTCTTCGCGGTGGGACCCGCCGGACTGGCCTCCGTGCTGCTCTGGGCATTCTTCGCATTTGCCTCGGAGCTCCAGCGCATCTCGAAGCTGGTGAGATTCGCTTCGGGACGGCAGCGTGTTTCATCGCTGATGGAGCTTGGGCAGATGAGGCTTGGTGCATGAGGTTTCACCGTGTTGACGACCTGCGATGCAGCCTTCGGGTCCATAACTCGCGCGGCATCGAGGGCCTCTTTGGTGTTCGCGTAGTTGGTTAGAACCTCGTTGATGATCGATCCCACGGACTGCGACCGTGGCCTGAAACTCTGGACACGTTCGTCAAGTATCGTAGCGGCACGCGGCTCGGAGTTGTCGTTGGCGGGCGCGCTCGTCTTGGAAGCTGAGTGCGACGCGCGCGCGTTGACTCCTGCGTTGAATGACCTGACCCGGTGGTCTGCAGAGTTGCCGTTGGCGAATGCCCCCGTCGTTGAAAGTCGGCGCGACGTGCGCACGTTGACGACGGCGTCGAATGACTTGAGCCTGTGGTCCGCGAAGTTGCCACTGGCGGTCGCGCTCGCGTTGGAAGGTGGATGCAACGTGCGCACACAGACGCTGGCATCGAATGACTTGAGCCTGTGGTCCCGCGTTTGTATGCCTTGAGCTCTCACGGTCTCTTTCGCACGCTCACAACTTGATAACGCAGTGGTTTTGGACACGGATTTGTCGAGCTTAATCAAGCGGTCTCCGTCCACGCACTCGGTTTTCGCGGCATTGGGCGGCGGATGGATGCTGCCAGGGCTCATGCAACCCCCAAAGAGCGCGAACACCTTCATGGAGGCTAGCTGTAGTGTCGGTCGGTTGAGGTCAAGGGGATAAGTTGGCGAGTGAGCTGCGTTGGTTTATATGATTTGGTGCGTAGCTGGTGTAGATTATAAACGTTAGAGCCCAGGACCCGATCAAGCTGCAGAAAGTGACGAAGCCCAAGCACATTTGGTCAGAACGAGTTGTACGTAGACAAGATTGCAGGTAGTTTCTACCCGAACCACGAGTGACTTTTCAAAGATAATAGTCCCGTTATGTCTACTAGCAAGACAATGGCGTCCGTGGTGATCATGCTGGTCCAGGACGGTGGATTGGGGTCGGTCCAAACGGCAAGATAGCATTTTTGGATGCCGCTTGGGCCAACATTCTTGCCAAAGTCATCAAAAGTGCGGCTACGTGGCACATTCTCCGACTGGAGTCTATTGATAGACGGATCGAGTCGACTTGAACCTGCTCGCCGACTTCGGTGACCATGATCGCGCGACAGGATCGAAACGCTCAGGATTTAAACATGTACATCTTCTTAACTAGACAACGGCTGCGATTCACGCCCAACAATCTTTGGCGTTGAGTTAGCTGCGTCCCGTCCTGGATGTGATCGATATTAGAGACCAACCGACACGAATTGTGGAGCTGCATCACGCAAGCACCGTGTCGGTTGCCGTGAATCGTGCTTCTTCTTGATCGGAGAGAGGGATCTCGAAGACCAGGATGGTCTCCGCGTAGAGTAAGCCTTAGAGTCCGATTCGAGCGAGTACGTCGGGTAGATAGATGAATGTAGCCGAGGGGCTGCGTTTGTAGAAGTAACTTAGTGGTTCATCCAGGCGAGCACGTGGACCTGGAGCTATCTCCAGGTCTACGCCTTAGCCTAGACGGAAGTCTGTCTCCCCAGTGCCAGACACGTTGCTGTACCAGTGAGGTGAGTATGAAATGAAAAGCAGTGAATGCAAATACATCCTTCTCGTGCGGATGACCGTCGCGCAGCCTTGAGCCGACCGCGGTCTGTCATTTGACGACGCTGCCAGCTTTGAGCTGCTCGACGCCCTCGCTCCTCACCACCCACTATCATAACAGCACTGCTGGTTGTACCACTGGTGTCCGAAGAACTGCGGCTGCGCGAACTGCTGCTGGTAACCGAACGAGTACGGGTTGCACTGATCGACTGGTGGATCGTACGAGTTGATGTCTTGCACCGGCGGGTCGTACTGGTAGGTGTCTTGCTGGACCGGTGCTTCATATGAGTACGAGGTGTCTTGCTGCACCAGTGCGTTGTAATCGAACGAGGAGTCTTGAAACTGCTGCGCTGAGCTCGTCTGGTCTGCCGTGCTCGGGTCGAAGTAGTCTGTTGTGTTGCCACTCGTATCAGCTGTGAATGCACCCCCCCGCTCCAGTTTGTCCATTGATCAAAGCCGTTCTCTGCGGCACCTTCGTCGCCCCATTCTGCTTCTTCATACTCCACGTCCGCTGTCTCCTCCTCCACGACTCCCTCCTCCTCTTCTTCATATTCATATTCTTCCTCCTTTTCTTCCGCTCCCTCCTCGCGTGCGAGTGACGCGCTGCTCCGCGTGGTGGAGCCCGCCGGCCTGTTCTTTGAGCTGCTCATAGTTTTCCTAGAACTTGTCTCGGGGCACCAGTTCGTCTGGGTGCTGATGGGACTTGATGGGGTCGTCCATGCTGTAGAGCGGGGGGAAGAGTAGGTTCGATGAACTTGCGAGCTCTCTCTAGCGACATCGAAGGCCTTCTTGGTCCTCGCGTAGTTGGTTAGAACGTCCTCGATGATCGCGCTCGCGGACTGTGACGGCGTGGTGGTTCGCTCACGTCCGACAAGCGCGGCCTGCGCCTGAACATCTCAAGCTCGCCCGTGTGCGACGTCGAGCACGTGCATGACCTTCCCATAAGTTGCCGCAACATCTGCCACGATGGCATCCACCAACTGTGCTATAGTGGTCGCTCGTTGGCCAGCTCTATCCACGAGTTGGGTCTGAGCCGCTCGAGCGCGAGCGCATGCCGCGTCGAGAACTTGCATCGTCTTCACGTAGTTCGCCGCGACGGCCGTCATGATCTCGTCCACCAACTGCGACATCGCCTCGATGATCTCTGCGACCGACACATACGAGGCTTGCGGATCTTGAGGGTAGGAGAGGTGACGAAGATTGCCGCTGGTGTCAATGAACCAGAAGCCGCTTTTGGTCTTCGCATCCGCCTTCCCCTTGGCGATCGACTGATCTTCGACGCCCGGTTTGGCGTTTCCGTTGGTGAGCGTGCTTGTCTTGGAAGGTGACCGCGACGCGAGCTGATCGACGGACGCCTTGAGGGCCTCGATTTCCTTCGCGCGTCGCTCCTTCATTTCTATGTCTTGAAGCCGCACGATCCCCTTCCAATGCTCCCCACCAGACAGCGTGATGACCTTGGAGGTGGACTCGCCACGCTTCATCGTGCGATCTCCGTCCACGTTCGCGCCCTTGAGTGGCGAGCGAATGCTGCCAATACTCATGCAGCCCTTGAAGAGCGGTCGCAGTTTGAGGATTTCATGCTGACTGGCTGTCGTGTCGGTCGGCTGAGGTCGAGTGGGCAAGTTGTTGGCTGAGCTGCGTGTGTTGAGGCCGAGACAAGTGGTTGACTGAGCTGAGCTGCGTGTGTTGAGGTGAAGAAAGCAAGTTGGTTAGTGAGCTGCGCGTGAGTGGGCGAGTTCATAGCCTAATACTCGACCAAGTTTTAAGCCCATGCGAAGGTGACCAGAGCGAGTTGTACGCTGGCAAGATCGCAAGATATTTGCGCTTCAAACCGTGTTTTATCTGTCAAAGATAGCCCCGCCGTGCCTATCAGCAAGGCAATCGTCACCACGGTGAGTATACTGGTCCAGGACAGAGACATGGGATAGTCCCAACCGCAAAATTGTGTCTTGGCATGGCACCAGGACCAATATCCTTGCCAAATGCCACCAGAAGGTCAACCACTTACCACGGTCCTCTATTGATAGTCGGATCAAGATGATTTCGCTGCTTCTCATATCGGATTGGATTGGTGTTGCTGTCGACCGACGAAGCTTGGGGAGCAGCGAACCAATCGCTGAGGACCAAGCTTCTTGCCGCTCAGAGTGAGGTCTCGACGCCCAGGATGACCTCCGCCCAGAGCAGGAAGTCCGAGACGAGCGAGTACGTCGGGTAGATGAACGTGGCCGGCCGGTTGCGCTCGTAGAAGAAGTGACCCGTCCAGGCGAACGCGTAGCCGCAGATCAGCACCGCGGCGGCCATCATCAGGTTTCCGCGCAGGAACCGCGTCGTCGCCAGGAAGACCGCCAGCACCACGAGCGCCTCCGCGAGGCCGTCATCGAGGTGCCGGAACAGCGCGTAGGCCACGCGCCCGCACGCGACTGCGTCCAACAGTCGATATCAGCGACAACTCAACCACACAGGGAAGCGAAGAGACGGCGCGTACCTGCCAGGACGCCCGACAGGAGCAGCTCAGGGTGCTGTAGCAGCATGAGCAGCACGATCGACGTGCCCGTCACGTGCAGGCTCACCGACGTCTCGTCCTGGTGCTCGCTTATACTACACAAACCACAACACTCATTGATAAGCTGGCCGTCGTGAAGCGAAGATCGGGTGGCACACGGCGTACTAGTGCTGGCGGAACGACTTGAGGTCCGCGTACGGCTTGAGCGGCGACGGCGTGGCCGGCAGCAGCGGCGCCGCCGCGTCCAGCGCCAGCGGCGAGCCCCACGCCACGAGCGCGATCAGCGCCGTCACCGCCACGAACTCGCCGCGGAGCAGCGGCGTGTCCACAAACTTGAACATGCTCGTCGTCGTCTCGCTCTCGTTGGTCGGACCGGTTGGGAAAATGACTGTTGACGGATCAGAAAGAAGTTCAAGCGTGCGTTCAACATATAAGGATGCGTTCGGC
Source organism: Phytopythium sindhum (assembly GCA_023334395.1). Lineage (NCBI taxonomy): Eukaryota > Oomycota > Peronosporomycetes > Pythiales > Pythiaceae > Phytopythium > Phytopythium sindhum. Next base: position 1,399 of record JAASGW010000690.1, on the reverse strand, counting down.
AAAAATTGAATTTGGAGATTCTATTTGGCGGGATATAGAATTATTTGCACAGATTCTATAGCGCTTGAAATTGCGTTTGTGCGTGTTTGTTTTTCAGATTGAGGTAAGACTTACTCTAGAACAGTATTCCACATATTATACTATATATCAGAGGTTATTGGATGACATGGATTCTTTGAAGTACCAGGACGCGAAGAGTCGCACGAGACGAGGGAGTCCCAGTTCACAGAACTCCCACGATCAACGATGGACGAGAGAGAAAGCAATGCATCTAGCTCGAGTGGAAAGAAACCTTCTGGGGGCAGCGACGAGCTCTCCGTGTCGAGCTGCACATCGGTGTCGGATGATGAGGAATCATCATCTTTAAGTGACGAGGACAGCGGGATCATCGCTGCTTTAGCGCCGTACTTGGGCGCACACTATGCAATAGATCCTCGTCATACCTCAGCTCTTCAAGGCTCAGCATACTTCGACGAGCTGATCCGATCCGACAATGATGCTCGCTTCTACAGCTTCGCACGAATGCGCAGAGACACGTTCTTATCTCTTTTGAGTATACTAGAGCGGACGGGAAAGCTTAAATCATCGGCAAGGGTGTCAAGTGGAGAGAAGCTACTCATCTTTCTTCGGGTATTGAGCCGCGCTACGAACCGAGCTTCGCCCGAACGGTGGCAGCACAGCGGCTCAATTGTCTCACTCGCCGTTCATGAGACTCTGGGAGCCATCCGCGCTGTGAGCTGCGACTACATCAAGACGCCAGAGACAAGTACGTCTGAACACATCCGCACCTCTCCTTAGTTCTTCCCCTGCTTTCGTAATTGCATCGGGGCTATTGACGGTAATAGTGACGGTTGATCGCTGCATATCGTGGTCATAGCAAACGACTAACTGCGTGCTTGAGTAATGCTGTAACCGGGCGAGCTTTACACCCGGTTATTTAGGCTTACACAGGTGCGCTGTAATGGGACTCAGTCCTATCCGCTATCGCGAGAGCGAAGAGCGAGGTGGAGCTGATCCCTTGAACTGAGGAAGCGTTGAGCTAGAGTCTGACACAAGGGTGTCAGCTGATGCTCGGTCTTGGTCGAAGCTTGGGCCCGAGAGGCTCGGAGAGAGGAGCTGAGGCGATTTGAGTGGTTGATGGTGAATTTGCAACTGAGTTAAAATGCAGTCCTGGTTCCTGCCGCTTCCTACTTCTGCTCCTAAATCATCCGAAGGGCTCCTAGAGGTTATATGCATAAAACCTCGCACATGCAGAACTAAACCTACTTCTATGATATATAAACCTTGGGTTCACTGAGGTTCAACCCACAGACCTTGAACTTGAAGTCTTGATGAGAATGTTCTCTGTGATGTGATTGGCTCGCACCTCTCACTTGAATCTTGGTGTCGCGTCGTGTCG